>CAUYLG010001497.1:0-91593 GCA_963573385.1 Cacajao melanocephalus
TCCTCGTTTTCTCTGCCTTCGTCTCTAGCATTTTTTTTTTTTTTTTTTTTTTTTTTTTTTTTGGTCTTTTTTGGAAACAGAGTCTCATTCTATCCCCCAGGCTGGAGTGCAGTGGTGTGATCTCGGCTCACTGCAACCTCCGCCTATCACGTTGAAGCAATTCTCATGTCTTGGCCTCCTGAGTAGCTGGGATTACAGGCGCCCACCACCACACCTGGCTAATATTTTGTATTTTTAGTAGAGACAGGATTTTGCCATGTTGACCAGGCTGGTCTTAAACTCCTGACGTAGGTGATCCGCCTGCCTCCGCCTCCCAAAGTGCTGGGATTACAAGTATGAGCCACTGTGCCCCAGCTTCTCTAGCATTCTTAAATAGACCAAGGAAAAAATGTCATTTGTCACCGCTGTCTGTACTGTTATGCTCCGACAATAATGTACATATGTACCCACTTTGCATTAACTAATTGGGATATATCTGGGTTTGATAGGATCAACAAAGTTAAAGACTTACTTGGTAGAGTGAGGGAATGGCAAATGGATGTTCATCCAACTAGCTGTCTCTTAACCTCTTCATATCTTTCTAATTTCATACTCCAGACAAATGTGGCATCCTGCAGTGTACCTTTTACCTTAAGTGACAATAGATACAGTCAATAGCACCACCTAGTACTTTTTAAAAAGGTCATCCTAAGTATCCTGTTTTGTGACTTGCAAATCTTCCATCAGTCTAACAGAGACATTTCAGTAGAGAAGCTTTTAGAGCTGTGGTAGATTAACTTTTCACTGTTACTCAGTAAATGAGAGTAAAAATCAGACTTTCACAGTTGTCCAGGGTGCAATAACTAAATCAAATCTATATACATATATATATCTTTATATATAAACTTCCCAGTTTTAGAGGGGGGAAATATCCTAAAGTCAGGGAAATGTTTGAAAACCATCAAACTGCCATAACGGTTCGGATTGCTAACATTTACAAGATGGTATAAGATAATACAATCAGAAATAAGCATTTCTGGCTGGGCATGGTGGCTCATGCCTGTAATCTCAGCACTTTGAGGGGCCGAGACAGCTGGATCACCTGAAGTCAGGAGTGCAAGACCAGCCTGGCCAACGTGGTGAAATCCTGTCTCTACTAAAAATACAAAAATTAGGTGGACATGATGGCATGCAGCTCTAGTCGTAGCTACTCAAGAAACTGAGGTATGAGAATGGCTTGAACCTGGGAGGCAGAGGTTGCTGTGAGCTGAGATTGCACCACTGCACACCAGCCTGGGTGACAGAGCAAGACTCTGTTTCAAAAAAACACAAAGAAACAAAATAAAAAACAAAAATAAGCAGTTGGGGAAGTGAAAATTCTTAATCCAGTCCTGACTTAACTACTTAAAGTGTTCTTTTAAAGACCTGCACATGTTTGTCAGTGCTTCAAATTCTGTACACTTAAAGCATGAGAATAAACATTTTGGTAGGGTCTTAGGAATTACAATCTAGAGTGATGAGTTAAGGTGTTTTGAATAAAAATAGATACTTTCATTTGTAAGAAGTAAAACTTCACTGAAATTTGTTTCTTTTTATTAGGTTTAAGTGGAAACCCTGCAGATTTAGAAAGAAGAGAAGCAGTGTTTGGAAAGAATTTTATACCTCCTAAAAAGCCAAAAACCTTTCTTCAATTAGTATGGGAAGCATTACAAGATGTCACTTTAATTATATTAGAAATTGCAGCCATAGTATCATTGGGCCTTTCTTTTTATCAGCCTCCAGAAGGGGATAATGCACGTAAGTAAATGGGGGTGGGGTGGGGTGGGGTGGGGTGGGGTGGGGTGGGGAAGATATATCTGGTGCTAGTTCAGCTAATTCATTTAGTTAATGCATAATAATAATAGCTGAACAGCATTTATTGATGTTTGCTATGTGCTAGGCACTGTTCTAAGTATTTTAAGTACATTATCTCAGATAATTTTCACAGTAACCCTATGAATTAGATTACGTCACCTCCCTTTTACAGTGAGGCACAGAGGTTAAATAACCTACCCAGTATATGCTGACTATGTGTCTGATATAGACCTATGCCATGTATATGACATGGTCTTTACTATCACAGTTTTTCAGTTTTTTAGAACACTATACTATGAAACAATTTCAGTTTTTAAGTTTTGTTTTATTCGGAAAATGTCATTATGGAAATGAAATTCTGTCCTCTTCCCAAATTCATTATTTTTCAAGGTCTTAAAATGTTTTACTATATATACCATTTGGGTAATTTCCTTGCCATTATAGAAAATTTCCTTGCCATTATACTATGGGTTGAACATCCCTAATATGGAAATCCGAAATGCTTTGAAAGTCAAAATTTTTGAGTGCCTACATGATGCCACAAGTGGAAAAATTCCACATGTAAGTGTTACCACAAATTTTGTCTCATATACAAGATTATTTTTTAACTATTGTATGAAATTACCTTTAGGCTATGTGTATATGGTATATATGAAACACAAATTCATATTTAGACTTGGGTCTCATCCCCAAGATATCTCATTTTATATATATGCAGATATTCCCAAATCTGAAAAAAATTAAAACATTTTTGCTTCCAAGCATTTCAGATAAGGGATACTCAACCTATACAGAGATTCCTGACCAACAGAGAAGTAGATTATAGAGTGGTTGATTTGCTTTAACTTGTAGCTACAGATGGTTTTTTCTCCCATCTTTCTGTGCCTTTTCTCTTTTAAGTTTCTTCTTCTGCCTTTTAAAAAGTTTATTTAAAATTAATAGTTCTACTGGTAGATTCTGTAACTGGTAGGAAATCTGGCATATGTTTTGGTTTCTATATATGAGTAGCTGTAATGCAAAATAAACCAATAGTATTTTACATATCAAAAGGTTAATTCACCAAAATATTTTTGTTTGTGAAAGCTTCATTTCTGTACCTTTCTAGTTGTGAAGAGATATTTGCTAACTCTAAAAGTTGGGTAGGGTGATTATGTTAGTCCCTTTGCATTGCTATATAAGAATACGAGCTTGGCGTGGTGGCTCACACCTGTTATTCAGCACTTTAGGGGGCTGAGGCAGGCGGATCATGAGATCAAGATCACCCTGGCCAACATGGTGAAACCCTGTTTCAACTAGAAATACAAAAATTAGCTGAGCGTGGTAGCACACGCCTGTAGTCCTAGCTACTCAGGAGGCTGAGGCAGGAGAATCGCTTGAACCTGGGAGGCAGAGGTTTCAGTGAGCCGTGATCACACCACTGCATTCCATCCTGGCGACAGAGCAAGATTCCATCTCAAAAAAAAAAAATACCTGAGACTGGCTAACTTATGAGAAAAGGTTCTGCAGGCTGTACAGGGGCCAGACTTTTTAAAGAACCAGCCCTTACGTGAACTCCTCACCATGGAGAGGGCACCAAGCCATTCATGGAGGATCCACCCCCATGTTCCAAACCTCCCACTAGGCCCTGCTTTCAACACTAGAGATCATATTTCAGCATGAGATGTGGAGGGGACAGACATTCAAACTCTGTTAATAATCATTTAATTATTTAAAAGATGGACCTAGGCTCACATAAGGACTGTATTCTTTTTCTTTAAAGAAATTTGGACACAGCATAAACCAGTTTATCCGAGATTAGTGTACATCATGGTTTCTCACCAGCAGCACGACTGCCATTTTAAGCAACAAAATTCTTTGTCATCATATTCATCGTGCACCCCACCCCCTGTGAGGCAACCAAAAACATCTCCAGACTTTGTTGTGTGTCCCACAGAGGGCAAAGTTGCCTCTGGTTGAAAATCACTATAAAGGATTTAGACAATATTTTTGTCAGTGTTGAGATAAATTATTTTTTAAACTTATGTTTATTTTTATTAAATAAGTAGTACGTATTTTACTTTTTAAAAAAATGAGAGGTGAGTGAAGACAGTCCAGAGGAAATAACATTCACTGGAAATCCCACTTCTTAGAGATTCTCTTTTATCCTTTAAGATTTTTAAGTATGTGTCGTGTGTCTATGAGCACTCATATATGTAAATATATGATGGTGCGTAGATGTATGTGATTATCTGAAAAGAGAGATCCTATCATCTTAACTAATACAGGTGAGTTTTTTCAGTTTTCCACCTACCTAGCTGTCACTATAGAATATTGGAAATTAGTTTCCTGCAATTGAGTTAGCAGATTATTAAAATATTTTTACTTGGAACATTTTAATTTTCTTAGAAAACAAAAGAAAAATATTTTCAAGAAGTGGAGTTTATTACCAGCAAGTTCTGGGACAAATCTTTTTGTGATTCAAACTGCTTCCTTTGTAAGATGTAGTGGCAGGTCCGTTGCTAAATGTGTTAAAGGAGATACAGGTATTAAAATCCAACTGAGAAGATAATATAGAGCTGTCAGTGTTGTAAGGCCCTTTAAGAGTCAGAGTTCACCAGAAGTTCTTAATGAAACATACAAAGATTTTTTGCTCCATAGTGAAAAGTTATTTAGTATTCACTTATACACGTACAGACACACACACACACACACCACACACACACACACACACACACACAGAGAGAGAGAGAGAGAGAGAGAGAGAGAGGGAGAGGGAGAGACAGAGTCTCACTCTGTCACCCAGGCTGAAGTGCAGTGGCACTATCTCGGCTTATTGCAACCTCTATCTCCCAGGTTCAAGCAGTTTTGCTGCCTCAGCCTCCTGAGTAGCTGGGACTATAGGCATGCGCCACCATGCCTGGCTAGTTTTTGTATTTTTCATAGAGACAGGGTTTCACCATGTTGGCCAGGCTGGTCTCAAATTCCTGACCTCAGGTGATGTGCCCGCCTCAGCCTCCCAAAGTGCTAGGATTACAGGCGTGAGCCACTGCACCCAGGCTTGCATTTTAAAAAATCATTTGTTAATACACTACATGTATCTTTTTGTTATGTTATATCTTAACACTGAGGTATGGTAACTTGCTTAAAAGGAATCTGTTTGTAAATCTGCAGTCATAGAAATCTGATCAAAATTTCTTACTAATATTATTTGATGTGAACATACATGCTATAGCCCAAACCATAAACTCTAAGTCTATAGTTACTGATATCTGCATAACAGAGATTCTCAAACTTTTTGGTATCAAGACCTCTTTAAGCTCTTGGAGTAATGAGGACTCCAAAGAGGTTTTGATTATATGAATTTTTCCCATAAATATTTATTCTAAATTAAAGTGGAAAAAATTTTAAATATTTATCAATGTGTTCTCACCACAAAAGTAACTATATGAGGTGATGGATATGTTAACTGATTGTGGTAATTTTTTCACAGTGTATACTTATATCAAATTATTTTGTTGTATACCCTAAATATATGCCGTTTCATCAATCATACTGCAGTAAAGGTGGACAAAATATTTATCAATGCATTTTAAAATAATAATCTATTCATATTCGCATAGATAGCATTTTGATGAAAAGTGTTCCCCCCAATAATGAAATTTTAAGTGAAATAATGTAGAGTGGTGTCATACCTCTTTAATGCCCAGCTTAATTGAAGGCAGCTGGGTTCTCATATCTGCTTGTGTATTTAATATATCACATTATCACATGTAATGTAATATTTGGAAAATTCTGTTATTCATTAATGAAATATGAGGCCAATAATTATGTCTTCAAATTATGAAAATAGAAATCCCCCTCAGGTTTCACAACAGCACTTTGAAAACTACTTCTCTATACTATTAATGTACACACTTGATACATCACCCAAAGAATTGCTCAACTAGGAGGTTTTAAAATGGAATATTTGGCTTGTGGTAGAGAGTATTGACTGAATTTAGATTGTGTATGTCTCTCAGTTGAATATGTTTACAAGAGAACATCTTTGATAATACAGATTTTTATTATATTTTATCTTGGTCTTTACTGAAAATGTTAAAATCTTTATATATTTATACGTATGTAACTGTAAGCTATAGTCGTTTTGTAACTTTGATCCTTTTTGCCCTATAACTCCTCTAAAAATTTGTAATCGTTGTCATTAGGAAAGGATTTATATTTTGTACTATCTATTTCAAGATTATTTTGGGCTTGTCTGTATGATGTAGAGTAGAACTGTATATGATATATGTCATTAATTTGTTTCAAGTTCTCTTTTGAAATATTCAGTAGTTTAGTGATGAATATACATGTCAGATATAGAGCTGAAAATTATATAATTGTCTATAATTTTTTCCCCTCCTTAACCTCTGTTGTATTGGTCTTTAAACTTTTTTGGTTATTTACGCTATCAGGAAAAAATGCATATACTTCCAAATGATGCATTTATTAATTATATTTATAACTATATATAATTTGTATATTTTAAGCTTATATAAAAAATAGAAATTGAAAGTAAAAGACAAAGCTGGGCACAGTGGCTCACACCTATAATCCCAGCACTTTGAGAGGCTGAGGTGGGAGGATCGCTTAAGGCCAGGAGTTCAAGGCCAGCCTGGGCAACATGGCAAGATGCCATCTCTACAAAAAAATTTTTAAATGAGCTGGCATGGGGGCACTCACCTTGTGGTCTAAGCTACTTGGGAGGCTGAGGTGGGAGGATTGCTTGAGCCTGGGTGGTGGTTGAGGGTTGAGGCTGCAGTGAGCCACATTGGCACCACAGCACTCCACCCTGAGCAACAAAGTGAGACTCTGTCTCAAAAAAAAAAATTTAAATTTAACATTTGCTTTTTTCTTGTAGCCATAAAACATTATTGTTAACCTGATATAGGTCTAAGTTTGATTAATTTCAGAACTTGGCTTTAATGTCTCATAGCTGAAAAGAAACACACACTATATAAATCCAAGTGGGAAAAGTGTAGTTAAATCATACTCAATTTTCATGATCCTTACCCACCAGTTATGCAAAGGTATTTGTTAAAATATGACTGGTAAATTTCATTGGTCAATCTGTTGTTTTTGCAAGCTGTTTTAAAGTATTGCATTTTTTGTGTAATAAATGACATCAAAACCCAGTGAAATGCTTCACTTGGATAATATGTTAGCTGTGTTTCCAGGTTGGTGAAAGTGGTCAGCATGGTGTTTCAACTGTCATCTGATCCTGAGTCCAAACTTGCTCTAATTCAGAGTTAATCTCCTGTCTTCTGGCTAGTGGGGAGAGTCATTCTTACAGCTTTGACTGTTCAACAGCATGTAAATCATAAAATCACTGAACTGGCTGTTAGACACAGTGACACATGATGATTTATTGGGCTTGAAAATAATTAAAATAGAAATTCTGGTATTTGGGTTGGAGGAGGTTCTGTTGGACTATCCTGCTTCTTCCTCACATTGATGGTTGAATCCTGCTGGTGGTTCTCAGGATATTTTTTGTTAACTGTTTTTGCAACTATTATATTTCATTCCCAGTTGATCTTACTTCATTCCCTGTCTTCCCCCCAGATTGCTTTTTAGTCAGCCCCCTCACACCTCAGATTTTTTTTCTTCAATCTGTGCTGACCATGCTTGAACACGCTTTAATCATTTCTGGTGTCATTTATTTACTCATTTTTTTCTGAGTAATCCTCCTGTTTTGTCTGTTTAAGAGAACCACTGGCTTTCAGACATTTCACTTCAACTGAAAAAGAAATAACTTCACATAGCAACCCGGAAGCCTATATTCCTTCCTGTGAATTTATAAGTAATCAGCGTTTTAGGAAATAACACTTATCCTTACTGTATTATCTGTCCTTTCTATTTTGTTTTGTTTCATTTTTCAAAATGCTGGTCATGAGCCACTGAATTGATTTTGGACTTACAACTAGATTACAGCCTCAAGTCAAAAACCACTGTTCTATTGTTCTTCACCATTATTGACTATACAGTTTTGGGTCTGTTCCCCCCACCCCTAACCTTTTCTGATCTCTTTGCTGCCTTAGGGCATTTGTACTGACTTTTCACTCCACCTGGATTTTTTTTTTCTTAGATTTGTATGACTGGTTCTCTACCAACATGTGGTTTATAGCTCAAATGTCATGTATACCTCAGAGGGGCCTTCTCTGCTTACTCAACCTCAGTTATCCCTCTTTTCATTTAATAGCATTTCACTGTTTAATTTTCTCCATGGCACTTTTTAATAAGTGAAATTAATTATTTGTGTATTATTATCTGAATTCTTCATACACCATACCCAATATGAGTATGGATTCCATGAGGAGAGGGAGCTTGTGTATCTTATTCACTACTGTATTTCTAACTCCTAAAATAGTGTCTGTCACCTAGCATGGGCTCAAATAGTTGGAATAACAAGTAGCACTTTGCTTAACTTTTCATGTTACAAAAGCCAAGCTTTGATCACAGTTCAGTAAAAAATGATATAGTAAATATGATTCATGTGTTTCACATAATACTAACTTTTCATATATGTCTTGTCTGTCATATGTAACAATATTGTTAACCCTTGGTTGAATGAAGAAAGCCTTAGCCACTGCTGTACCTACTTTACAGGTATCTTCACATTTAATCCTCAAGATAACTCTGGAATAGGTAGTGGTATCATAATTTGACAGATGAAGAAACCAGATCTCAAAAACAAGTAACTTCCCTTAGGACTGATACTTTATTTCCTTCATTGTCCTTACTCTTAACTACCTAGACTTCCTCCATCTCCTGAGATTGAGAATCTCAGAGGCAGAGAACTTGAAAGTGACATAGTAAGAGTTCTTGTGGAATTCTTTGAATTTAATAAAGTAGTTATTGCTATATGTACCATTGATAAACATAACACAGAAATATGATTTGGACTTATATGTATGTTGTCATCAATTCAGAATATTGTTTTGATAAGCATTTTCTTTCTTTCCAAATAGTTTGTGGAGAAGTTTCTGTTGGGGAAGAAGAAGGTGAAGGTGAAACTGGTTGGATTGAAGGAGCTGCAATCCTCTTGTCTGTAGTGTGTGTGGTGTTAGTAACAGCTTTCAATGACTGGAGTAAGGAAAAACAGTTTAGAGGTTTGCAGAGCCGAATTGAACAAGAACAGAAGTTCACTGTCATCAGGGGTGGTCAGGTCATTCAGATACCTGTAGCTGACATTACTGTTGGAGATATTGCTCAAGTGAAATATGGTAAGTAAAAAGAACAATACATCTGACACTAAACATAAAATTACTGTAATCTTGTTTATAGTTGAGTATATCATTGCTTTTTATTTTAGGTGATCTTCTTCCTGCTGACGGCATACTTATTCAAGGCAACGATCTTAAAATTGATGAAAGCTCGTTGACTGGTGAATCAGATCATGTTAAAAAGTCTTTAGATAAGGATCCCTTACTTCTATCAGGTACAAATTTCTTTTATATCTTTGAACACTTTCTTCTTCCACAACTGTGTACTGTTGTCAGCAAGCACTGTTTTCCTAAAAGTTAATAATATAAAGAGGAATCTGTGTTTTATGCTACCTTCTACTGTTGTAATCGTTGGTGACTTTTTTGGGGGGGGGGTAAACTGACAAAAACATTAGAAATCTTTGAATGCAGAGCTGTATTTTACAAATGAGAGTGCAGAGTCCAACAAATCAAGAGATTTGAGATTCAGTGTTCATGCTAGTATAATGATAAAACTGAAATATAGGCCTAATGATGATATTTATTGAGTTGGTCTGTTATTTTGTATCATGACTATTCTTAATGCCTACTGAAGTATAAAAGAATTATTTTATGTTTAAAGCAAATTAATGAATTCTCTGTGATCTCAAAAGGACAGGTTGTTTTTCCTTAAGAACTGGTAAAAATCCTTAAAAGTTTACCTAATCCAACTCCTTCATCTAACTGCTGAAGAGTTAGTTTGAGATATAAACTATCTAGTATTACATGACTAACCAACAGTAGGTCTAGCAGTCATATCTCCGTCTAGTCAGAATTGAATTTGCACATGGTTAAGATATGTTCCGGGATTGGAGAAGGGAAGGATAGGTGAGGATACTGTTTGAAATGGAGGGTGACTGTTTGGGAGGCTCTTGTAATAACCTGATTGTGATAGCTTGAAGTAAGTTGAAGTAAGTAGATATGAAATGGAAGGGATGGAGGGAAAAATTACAAGTTTTCTTCCAAAACTGCATGAGAGGAAGCCACAGTATCACAAATTCCCCAAAATCATATTCTTTTAACTTTTAGGTTCTAAGGTTCCTATTCTTAATTTCCCAGTATTCTTTGTGGAATTTATGAAATTGCCTATCAGAACTGTACTTGTTAGATTGAATTTATGCTAGAGTTTTGGGAAAGCTAAATGTAGTCTGTCTTCTATCATTATCAGATGTTGATAGATTGCCAGCATTTTATACATTGTCAGACGATTGCTGCTGAAACCAGAGTCAAACCTGTGATATTGCAAGGGTCAGTTAAGCTAGAATCACAACTTTAGAGCAAAACCTAAGTTTAACCATAACTTTTTAAGATTCATATACATGTGCCAAAAGAAGCTTATTGTAAAGAACCATACACATTTTTACTGGCCAGAAAATCTTACTGCAAAAAATCAGAGTAATTACATTTGTAAACACCATTATAAATAGGATAAAAATTCCAATTCTAATATAGACTTAGGTTTCATCAAAAAAATTTTGGGATGTGTTTACCTTCAGTATCCTGTGCCACTTAGAACATTCACACTCCGTTTGGATTTTTCTTTGTATTGGTGTGCTTGTAATTCATATCAAATAGCCAGAAAGATCTTGGATTTATAAGTATAATGTGTTAACTCATACTACTTCCCTTGCCATGCTTCTAAGAAACTGTAGTTAATGTTAACCAAATAAAATCTATAATTTTTCCAAAGGAGAGGTAAGCCATCTAATCATACTTACCATCACAGATTAACGAGACCACAATGTATAACAAACTAAGATAGTCTCCTGTTTGCTGTGTATACTGCATGGACTTTTATGTACATCTCACTTGTTTACATAGTGCTTAGCTCTTCAGGTTGATTTTCTTTAACTGAACTTTGGTCCTTTTCTGTTTTAACAGAGATGACTGGTAAGCTTTATGTAGACTCAGGTTACTAACACACCAAGTATACGAGGAGAACTCTATAAATTTTCCACATTTAAGAAAAGGCTGAAATAACTTTGTAGAGTGAGTCCCTTATCACAGTATGGGTGGGAAAGTTTTTCTGCATTTATTTCCCCATTCCAGAAATGTACTAAAAAACGTGACATGCATTTATTTTTAAATGTACTCTCATGATGCCATCTCTGACTGCTGTTCTTGGCTTCTTAAGTTTAGATTTTTAAAAGCAGTATTCAGTTAGTGGTGGGGATATGACCAAGACTAAAAACTGTTTACTTTGCCTGAGCACATTCACTGCTGACATCTGATTACCTGTGGTAAGGCAAAATAGAACCTAAAAAATTGGAGCTTGGAGAAAACCAGAATTGTTAAAAGAAATAAATTGTCTGTTATACATAATATAACAGTAAATATAGTACTCAGTAAATACTGCTTCACTATCTTGAATTATATTTCTTGTTTTCCCTGCACTTTAATGGCGAAGCTAATAGCTAGTGTCCCTCATACTTTAGGTTACAATTAATAATGATGAACGTTCATTGAACCCCCACAAATTCCAGGCAGTGTGCTAAGTTCTTTACATTTATAGGCTTATATGAGAAATGTAAATCTCATTATATTTCTATGAAGTGTACAAACAGGGAACTGAGTTGTTACAATTTACCCAGTATTACATGGTAAGCAAGTGGTAGATTGAGCTTCGAATTTGGATGTGATTGATTAGAGTTAAAACCTTAAGCACAAGAATTTAAGTTTTATTTAATGTCTTACTAAATTTATCTTATTAGTCCAGACATGGTGGCTTATGTCTGTAATCCCAGCACTTTGGGTGGCCAAGACGGGAGGATTGCTCCAGGAGTTTGAGAACAGCCTGAGTAACATAGTGAGACCTTATCTTTACCAAAAAAAATTTTTTTATTAGCAGAGTGGAACAGGCACACCTGTAATCCCAGCACTTTGGGAGGCCAAGGCGCGTGGATCACGAGGTCAGAAGATCTAGACCGCCCTGGCCAACATGGTGAAACTCCATCTCTACTAAAAATACAAAAATTAGCTGGATGTGGTGGTACGCACCTTTAGTTCCAGCTACTCGGGAGGCTGAGGCAGGAGAATCGCTTGAACCTGGGAAGTGGAGGTTGCATTAAGCCGAGATCGCACCACTGCACTCCAGCCTGGCAATAGAGCAAGAGTCTATCTCCCAAAAAAAAAAAAAAGGCAGAGTGTAGTGGCGTGTACCTGTGGTCACAGCTACTCAGAAGGGTGACACAGGAGATTACTTCAGCCCAGGAGATCCAGGCTATAGTAAGCCATATTCACACCATTGCACTCCAGCCTGGGTAACAGACCAAAGCCCTGTCTTTAAAAAAAAAAATTATTTTCTTAAATGTTGATGATGTTAAAAACAGTAATTGCTGAAGTTTGAAATTTGGTGGTAGCAAGGAAATCTATTAGAATTTTTAAAAACAAACTATGTTTTTGGTTATAGGTACTCATGTAATGGAAGGCTCCGGAAGAATGGTAGTTACAGCTGTAGGTGTAAATTCTCAAACTGGAATTATCTTTACCTTACTTGGAGCTGGAGGTGAAGAGGAAGAGAAGAAAGATGAGAAGAAAAAGGAGAAGAAAAGTAAGAATAATAATTTTCTGTAATTGGTGTTTGGAAATATGGCAAATAATTTATAAGTATTAGTACCTTCTTTCAAGAGATTCTGATATGAAAAATTCTACAAAAAGTTAAAAGATTTTTCTTTTAGATTTAATAGCCCATTAAGGGCCTTTAGAAAATACGTCAGTCCCCTTTACCATGGCCAGAGAAATGCAGCATCTACTTGAATACTTCCATTGGCATTTGTCCGTTTTTTCTCTAGATATAGAATCTCCCTTCATCTGATCAGCAAAGTGAATTGAACCCTCACTTCCTATTTGCTAATTTTTTCTGTTCCTTCAGCAGTAGCTTTATCAGCCACATTATATTTTGGGTTCAATGAGCTTTTAATCTTCAACTATTCACATTTCTAATCTATACTTAATGTGCTTGGTTTTTGAACACAAGACTGGGACTTCATTTTGACACCTTACATTTCTCTTGTTATATTCAGCCCATCATTAGATACCAAAATCTTTTTAAAATTTTGATTTGTTGTATCTACTGTCCGTCCAGATGTTCTGTTATCAGCAAATGTGATAATCATACCATTTATCCACAAGGATCTTACAAGAAACTGTTACACACAAGAGACATCTCAGAATCTCCTACTTAGGGGCACGCCCACTTTTAAACAGCCTTCTCCCACTGCTTCTGAGTATCTGCTGTACCATCCTTCCCTCCCACTCAGGATCACCCCTCTTCACCCTTTAGGTCGACAATATTTTACTGTGGGTTATCCACTTAGATTTATTTAATGTTATTTAGGATAGTAAAACCATATTGTTTCTTACATGAATATTTTGAAACATTCTAAAATAATTGCCTTGCTAAAGTCTTAGATTGCTATAATTACAGCAGTGTTTTTAATATTTAAGTGGTTTGTTTTGTTCTTTTGAGTTTTACCATTAGCAATAAGATCTCTATTTGAAACCAAAATGTATGTGAAAAGTTCTGGAGGCAGATGCAGGTGGCAAGCTCCACATTCTAGGTTTTTTTCTGTGACTTCCTTGAAGCTCTCATTGTGCTTCTGTGGGTTTTTTAAGGCTGAGTAGAATGCAGTTTGAAGACCAGCACAGTAATGATTCCATTTATTGAGTGTTTTGCATGTGCTATCTCACTAATCCTCATAACCATACAAAGTAAAGACTGTTATTATTTTTTACAGATGAGTAAACTGAGGCTTATGAAGATTATGTAATTTGCTCCAGATCAGAGTGCTAGTTAGTGGCAGGTCACACCATCTGGCTCAAGAGTCTACCTTTCTGTGCTGTGCTGCATCCTAGTACACAGGAGTTGAAAGTCATTGGACACTGAAGGGAAGTTTGCATTCTCGCTTTATTCCACAGTGTCTTTTCTAGTAAGCTCCTTTTCCCCCTGAGTCTTATACACTGGTTTTATTAATCCAGTCCAGAATATTCCCCAGAAATTAACAACTAATTCGTGGACTCTTTTTTTTTTAAGAACAAGTCAACATTTTTCCATCTGGAGAAGGACCTCCAGCCCTTCTCCCATTCCCTTGACTACCTTGGCGATTACTCAAAAGTGATCAAGTGTAATCTGTCGCAGTTCCTTTGTTGGCTTGGACTATGGTCTCTCCAAACTTGAGCTCATTAAAAGTAGCTAGGTGTTCTCTTACTATCTCCTCATCAATCTTAAGCTTCTGTTCCTTCTTGACCATATTTGTTCCATGTTTTCCATTTGAAGATAGTTCTCGATAAAGAAGCTAGAACAATAGAGGCTGAATGGTTCTGCTGTCTCTTTGTCATTTTTAATATTGTAGTGCCTACTCCAGACAGTAGACCCGTCCCCTCCTTCATTACTTTATTGCTTCAGATATGCTCATCTTTCTGTGTTTTCTAAATATAAGCTGATTTGGAGAGCTACCTTACCTGGTAGTCTTACTGGCTTATGCTGTACATTCATATTCTGGTTTTACTAACTTGCCTCTCCTATCTTTTGCACATAAAATTTTTGTTCTCACTCCCACCAACGCTATTCTGTGTGCCTCTTGTCTTTTTATAACATCCCTTCCTCCTCCCTCTCCACCCCTTTTCTGCTTTCTTAGGGTTATATTTGTATTTACTTTGAAAACCTTTTCTACCATATTTAGGTTTATTATAGCTTATAAAATAGTGAAGTCTTATGGAAAAATAAAGCAAGTATAGACACTCTAAATTATTTTTGCAGTATTTTCCCATAGGTAAGATTTAGGGAATGATTGACCCAGCAGGTCATCACAAGTCAAATGTTTTCTAATCTGTAGACACACACACCATTGTGTAACAACTGTTATAGAAATGTGAACTACCTCTGCATAATTTAGCATGGCTGTATTCATTTCTTTTGGAAAGCTTTAATTCCCATTTTGTTCCTACAGATAAGAAACAAGATGGAGCTATTGAGAATCGCAACAAAGGTAAATTTAGGAGGACAAAAGTACAGACAGCTGGTTTTTATTATATCCAGAAATCTACTGTATACCGTATCTATTCAAAAGTAAGATACATGTGGCAGGAAAAATCAACAATATATGTTAACTTGGGTTAACCTCTCTTCTTGCCAGTATCTTAGTCACACTGTCACCACAATGAGATTTTAAGTATGATTTGTGGTACAGGTTGAGTATCCCTTATCCAAAATGCTTGGGACCAGAAGTGTTTCAGATTTCAGGTTTTTTTTTTTTAATTTTGGAATATTTTCATATACATAATGCGATATCTTGGGGATGAGACCCAACTCCAAACATGAAATGTATTTATACGTATTGTCATATACACCTTATACACATTGTGTGATGGTAATTTTGTATAATATTTTTAATAATTTTGTTCATAAAGCAGACTTTTGGCTATGACCCATCACATGAGGTCAGGTGTGGAATTTTCCACTTGTGTCATGTCAGTACTCAAAAAGTTACAGATTTTTGAGTATTTCAGATTTTCAGATTGGGGTAAGTTTATGTAGATTAACTTTCAGCTTAAGCATTTCAAGTATTTGAACACTGGTTATTATATAGTTAGTTGCAAAAATGCATAAGAAACAAAATATATAGGATAAATTTATTTGCATTTATTTAAGAGTATAAATATATGCATATTTCTATATATGTATGGTCATACATAATCTCTACATTATGGTCATAAAGGGAAGGGATTTATGTTGTTTAGTTATTACCTAACATAACACACAGGAAAAGCAATTTAGTCTTCTTTAGTTCTCAGTTTAAGGACCCTATATGTCTCATCTTCATTACCTAGCACAACATTTTCAAATCTGGCACAAAGTTTCACAACCTAATGTCACTATATTTTCTCTGTGTAGACACACATGTACACACACAAAGCTGAATGCTTTTGTATCTTTACTGGTTTGCATAAGAAAATGATTTTTTAAATTTCTTTAAAATGTTAATAGTGGTATGTGCTTTTAAAGTATAGTGGAATTGTATTTGCTCTTAAATATAGCGAAAGCTCAGGATGGTGCAGCCATGGAAATGCAGCCATTGAAGAGTGAAGAAGGTGGAGATGGTGATGAAAAAGATAAAAAGAAAGCAAATTTGCCAAAAAAGGAAAAATCTGTTTTACAAGGGAAACTTACAAAACTGGCTGTTCAGATCGGCAAAGCAGGTATGATATAGAGAAGAAAATAAAGTGTTTTATTTTTAAACATGCTAACTTTCTGCTTAAAAATTGTCTTTTGACACACTTAAGACTGGAAATTGTTGCTTTGTGAATAGGAGAGTTTGGTTTGTGTTTGAAATATTTTAGAGTTTGAAATATTTTTAGTTTTATCTACAATGTACCAAGCCCTTTGAGTTACTTTATAATTTGCAAATAAGTAGTCAGGTTAGGATTAGTGCCTAAGTCTGCCCAGTTTATAAGCCTATGTACTCATCTCTGAATTTCTGCATTAAGTGGAGAAAAGGCAACCTGTGAGGTTATTCAGTAAAGATGAACCAATTATATTTTAGTAAAATTTCATCACACATTTTGCTTATCTTTTTACTGGTTATTTTGAAAATGTTTAGTTATGTCTCTCTAATGTTAATAGTTCTGCACTGAATGGAATCATTGTAGTGAGACTAAAGTTACTATATTACTGCCATCACTAGAGAACACCTGTTAATAGAGCCATTCTTTAAGGGAAAAAGCAGAGCTCTGAAGTTAAAAACAGCATGACCTTTAGCAGTAACATCTTTTTGGAAGAACAGTGTGTGGATAAACAAGCATATATTATTAACAATTGCTTATTAGCCGCGCATGGTGGCGGGCGCCTATAATCCCAGCTGAGGCAGCGAATTGCTTGAACCCAGGAGGTGGAGGTTACATTGAGCTGAGATTGCACCATTGCACTCCAGCCTGGACAACAGAGCGACACTCTGTCTCAAAAAAATTAAAAATTTTTTTAAAAAAATTTTTTTTTAAAAATTGCTTAAGTTGCATCATTTTACTACTCTCTAGGAGTATGATAGAAAAAGTGAAGTTTTTGTTTCTGTCCTCAGTAAGCTTATTATCTAATAGCAAATATTTGCTTTTTGTAGTATGTAGCCAATTGGTAATAATAACTCATGTAGTGTTGGGGGAAAGGAGTGGATTTGAGGTGGTGATGGCACTTAGTAGACATTAGATTGGGATGTTAGAACCAGATATGTAGACTTGCCTGTTTTTTTCTTTTCTTTTTCTTTTTTTTTTTTTTTTTTTTTGAGACGGAGTCTCACTCTGTCACCCAGGCTGGAGTGCAATGGCATGATCATAGCTCACTGGAGCCTTGACATCCCAAGGCTTAGGTTGTCTTCCTACCTACACCCCCTGAGTAGCTGGGACTACAGATGCCACCACATCTGGCTAATTTTTGTATTTTTAGTAGAGACAGGGTTTCACCATGTTGGTCAGATTGGTCTCCAACTCCTGGACTCAAGCGATCTCCCACGTCAGCTTCTCAAAGTCCTGGGATTATAGGCATGAGCCACCATGCCCAGCTGCCTTATCTTTTTATTTTATTTTATTTTATTTTATTTTATTTTATTTTTTTTATTTCTGATGGAGGAGGGGATGGAGTCTCGCTTTGTCATCCAGGCTAATGTGCAGTGGCACAATCTTGGCTCACTGCAACCACTGTCTCTCGGGTCCAAGCGATTCTCCTGCCTCAGCTTCCTGATAGCTGGGATTACAGTCACCCTCCACCACACTCAGCTAATTTTCGTATTTTTAGTAGAGACGGGGTTTCGCCATGCTTACCCAGCTGATCTTGAACACCTGACCTTAGGTGATCCACCTGCCCTGGCCTCCCAAAGTGCTGGATTACAGGCATGAGCCACCGCACCCGGCCAGCTGCCTTATTTTTTAATACACATGTCAAAGAGCAGAGTATCCCACAGAATACATGGTTAACTCTTGGTTTTCTACATTAATGAAGCACTAAGGATAAAGCAAAAAAATTGAAATAATTCATATTATATAATTTTATTATTTATTATAATGTTATTTTTTAAAACATGGGTTGCATTTTAATTCCAGGTCTCCCCATTGATCAGATTTTTATCAGTTTCTCTTTAAGCATTAGGCAGCTTGCCTCCTGAACATGTAAAGCACCAGTTTATTCTAAGCTTTGGGTACTTCCTTGTCATTGCCTATTATTTTGTCTCAGTTTCAGCACAAGGCCAAAGATACAATTAAGTCTAAGAAAGAATCCTAAGTATTTTTCTCCCAGTTCTCCTGGGGACAAAACTGTACTTGGAAGCAAAAATTAAATCTGACAATGTCAAGTTATAAGTTAGATGCAAGAAAGAAGTAACAATTTCTCAGAGAAATTCAATACTATCAAGCCAGTTACAACTCTTTACAGTGGTTAATATATATCTGGCAATGGTCAGTGTCTGGAAATTTATATAATCACATTTTTCTTCTATTTCTATTCTGAAAGGTCTGTTGATGTCTGCCATCACAGTTATCATTCTAGTATTATATTTTGTCATTGACACCTTCTGGGTTCAGAAAAGACCATGGCTTGCTGAGTGTACACCAATTTATATACAGTACTTTGTGAAGTTCTTCATTATTGGAGTTACCGTTTTAGTGGTCGCGGTGCCAGAAGGTCTTCCACTTGCAGTTACTATCTCACTGGCTTATTCAGTCAAAGTAAGTAGAAAATAGTTAAGTAGATGTATTATGTTTAAAGCCTTAGCTGGTATAGAAAATGCCCATCTAGTTACTCCTTTTTTGCTTTTGAAAGTGAGGACGTTCATAAATGTACACTGTTTTCTTTAGAAATATTGTCATTGATGCCCTGTACCTCCCACCAGTTGACTATCTCTGTAAGAGACCTGTGCATTCCACGTAGGGCAACCTTGACACAATCTAAGCATGACTCTGCTGAGCAAAGTTCTAGCCTGATTTTTGTTACGTGATAGTTAAGTTGTCAAGTCATGTCACCTCCTCTTTCCCATCTGTAAAATTAAGGTGAGCATGTTAGGCCCATGTTTCTAAAAACAAAAAAAAATTAAATTATGATTTCCATGTGTAAAAACTTTCAGTCATTTCTCATGACAAAGTAAAATGCAAACTCTTTACCATGGCCTGCAGGGCCCTGCCAGTCTGGTCTTTACTTATGTGTAAGTGCTCATTCCCTGCTCCTCTGGCCCAACCTCGCCAGCCTTCCTGATGATCTTCAGACATCCCAACTGTGTTCTTACTTCGGGGCCTGCTTGTTCCTTCCTTTGAGTAACCTGCTCTCTTCCTTTATTCAGGTCTCTTCAAGTGTCACCTTTCTCTGACCACTTGATTTACAGTAGCTCAGTCCTTCTTGTTTTCCAAGTAGAATGCTAAAAAATGAGCTTTGATGGCCTTGCTTACTGCTGTTTACCTTAAAGTAATAATCCTTTTGAAGATTATTAATTTATTTTGATCAATTTTCTATCTTACGGAAAAGGTGGATTGGATTTTTTTTTAAAAAGATGTAACTTGGACAATTTTGAGCTTTTTTTCAAAATGATCTTGCAGGTAAAAAATTATAAACAAATGAAGAATGCTGCTTTTGTCAATTTTCAAATGTTAATTACTAGTTCTCCTTAAGTAACATCGCTGACAGTGAGCAATATAAATTAACTAGTCATAGTTTCTACCTTTGCACTCTTTATTATTAGACCTGTCTTGATAAGAATGTTTTTTGCTTACTGTTTATTTTCTTTGCAGGCATTTAACAAATTGCGTTTCAAAAATAAAATCGGTAAATGTGATAAGATATAGTCATCTATTTGTCTTTTTTGATATTTTAAAGTAATTTGAAATGTTTGTGGTAAAAATGTTTTAGACACATTGAAACAGTCATTTTATCAAACTCTCCTTAGTTAATTGTGAGTAGTCATTAATGATACTAATGTTTCAATTAATTAGTAAGATACTGGCAAGATTGATTTGTATTTCTGGAATAGAAAATAAGAATAAGTTAACTACTGTTTTTTAAGCCTTAATTTACTAGATGTTTATCTAGCTCTAATGTTACCAATTACTGTTCTTTTCACGGAGGTATAGTCCTTATGGATTCTTTGTTAGTATTTCACAAAACCGAACATGGTTTCTTTACTGCAGAACTTCATTCTTCTTATCTTTAATATGTAAATCACAAGTAATTTAGGAAGAAACATCTGTTTTTCATGCATTTATTTTTTCAGGGAGCCAATTTTTTATTTTTTTGGCAGTATCTTGCATATTATTCATCACAGAAAACACTTTGTAAAGTAACTCCATATAGGCCTGGCACGGTGGCTCATGCCTATAATTCTAGCACTTTGAGAGACCCAGGCGGTCAGATCATGAGGTTAGGGCTTCGAGACCAGCCTGGCCATTATGGTGAAACCTTGTCTCTACTAAAAATACAAAAATCAGCCAGGCGTGGTGGCACGGACCTGTATTCCCAGCTGCTTGGGAGGCTGAGGCAGAATCTGGGAGGTGCAGGTTGCAGTGAGCCGAAATCGTGCCACTACACTCCACCCTGGGTGACAGAGCAAGACTCCATCTCAAAAAATAACTCCATATAGTTTTTAACACATTTCACATATGTACTGAGAATTAATTATAAAGTATTTTAACTTAAATGCCCTATGGGACTACTGTGAAAACTCTCTGTATTTTAGAAATTATCTTTTCTAGTGTAAATGAGAGAAAGAAGTGAGACACAGTTTGAACCTAAGGATGAAAATACCAAGTCTGTCAGCATGTAGAATAGATAAAAAATGACTCATTTTAGTTTTGATATGTTGACTTTATCAGAGTTAATAATTTAAAAAATCAAGCAATTACATACCCATGAGCTCTTTATTTTACCTAATAAAAGCTGTTTTTTCCTTGGCACTGATGTAAGAACCTTTTGTTTTCTACTTAATAAGGAGACTTAATCCTTTAATATACTCTTACACTACTATAAGTACCACTGTACTTAACAGTACAGATTGTCATTGCTCTTGTAATGTGAGGACATTTTGCAAAAATCGTTGGAGACATATATTCAGTGTTGTTTGTGTATGGATACAGGTACCTGAATTGATTTACTAGGTTATGTTATGCAGCAATAAAATGATTAAAACCCCAGAAAGCTCTAGTACTGTCTTTAACTTATTTTAATAGGTCAAATATGCTAAAAAAATTTTTTTTAGTATTACGTCGGTACTCTATACATTGTATTTATATAAAGCTGGGAGTTTTAGTTCCAATTTTAAAACAATTTATAATCATTTTAATATAATGAGGTGATTGGTTTTATATGGAGCTTAACTAGTTTTGTTTTTTTTTTTTTGTCATTGTAGAAAATGATGAAAGATAATAACTTAGTAAGGCATCTGGATGCTTGTGAAACCATGGGAAATGCTACAGCTATTTGTTCAGATAAAACAGGAACTTTGACAATGAACAGAATGACAGTTGTTCAAGCTTACATAAATGAAAAACATTATAAGAAGGTTCCTGAACCAGAATCTATTCCACCAAATATTTTGTCCTATCTTGTAACAGGAATTTCTGTGAATTGTGCTTACACATCAAAAATATTGGTACGCTTTTTAAAATAATTTATATATGTGAAAATTAATTTTTAAATCTATAATGATCAGACTATATGTAAGTCTTCAGAACCACTGTTACTGTATATAAAGTAAACTGAATTGTGTTGTTTTTAAAAGGCATATATTTATGTAACAGTTTTTAAATTTATGTTATGAGTAATGTCTGCTGATCAACATAAACATTGTTTACTTACGTTTTTCTCCTATATTTTGAATTTCCTGTGTTCAGAAACTCTCCACTCTTACAACCAGAGCATGTATTTAATTTTAAATTCTTGTTAAGTTCATTTTTGAGGAAGATCAAGCTGTTTTACTGTAGGAGGTCAGCTCTCAACTTGAGAGAATATTTTGAAGCCAGATTTCAACTTCAAATAACGTGTTTTATATATGCTTGCTATGTGCTCTGGTTTCTTAGTAGTTCCTATCTATATGGTGGTCCTTAGGCTTTTTTAGAATTAATGCAGTAAAGTAATTCTAGAATTGTGCCACCATGTAATACAATATTTTCAACTTTACAGGCTTTTAAAAAATCTTATTTATAACAGAAAGCATGCAATGTTATGTTTGACTTAATATTTTCTAGTTGTTTATGGATGAAAATCATTAACAAAAATCATATTGCAAGCTATTCATTAGTGAAAACATACATGAATTGGATGATTGCATTGGAAAGTTATGGGATCTTGGTTCTAGATCTACCTTTCCCTTTTAGTAGCTGAAAGTCTGACCTACCTTCTTTTAATTAGTGAGTAAAGATGATCACATCTGTCCTTGATACCGTTGTGATAATTATATAAGGTGGTGTTTCTGAAGGCACTATGAAGGAAATAAAGCTTTCCACTACATTTAAGAGAACAGTATTTTAATGTATATACTTTTAAGCCATAAAAATTGGTAAAGTAGATTTAATTTTGAATGATTTAGTATAAAAGTTCAGTGAAAACAGGAAAAGGGAATTAAAATTAAGTTTCACTCTGTATCAGGAACCAACTACAAACTTTATATATCATTTAATTTTGGGGTCATAAGGGCTTCTGTTTTACAGACACTGAAGCCAAGGACCACAGCAATTGGGTAATTGTCAAATTTCACGTAGCTAGTAACTAGCAGGACTGAAATTAGAATCCATGTCATTCTCACCCCAGACTCCTTTCTACTTTACTTTTTTCTATGTCGTTCTTTAAAATGCTGATATTAGACAGTTGCTTGTAATTTAATTTTAGAATGTTGCATTCTGTTTTACATTATAAATTTTAAACGTTCATAGAGAAACAAGATGATACTAGCTACTAAACCTTTTTCTCTTGTAGCCACCAGAAAAAGAGGGTGGATTACCTCGTCATGTTGGTAATAAAACTGAATGTGCCTTGTTGGGACTTCTTTTGGATTTAAAACGGGATTATCAGGATGTTAGAAATGAAATACCAGAAGAAGCACTGTACAAAGTCTACACGTTCAATTCTGTTAGGAAGTCCATGAGTACTGTCCTGAAAAATTCGGATGGAAGTTATCGAATATTCAGCAAGGGTGCATCTGAGATAATTCTCAAAAAGTAAGAGTAAAATGCTTAGATGAATAAATTGCTGACTGTAGTTGCTTTATGGAATACCTCCTGTGTTGTTGTTGTTGTCATCTTCTTTTTGTGAACATCAGGCATTTGATAGGACCTCAGAGCTTTTTAGCGTATTTTATGGTATCCAGATTATTTGCTACTGGTATTCTGCGATTTTCAAACTCTAGCTTCTCTTATTTCTTAGTATTTTGCTATAGGAAAAATAAGCCCATTGCATTCAATCTGGTATGTTTAATGAAGTATACTTTGTTATTTATTTTTAGACATTGATTTCCTTGTTATTTAATGCATAGAATCTTGAAAACCCTCCTGGGAAGAAACTCAAGTTTATATCTTTCTTTTCTGTTTTTTTTTTTTTTTTTTAAGATGGAGTTTTCCTGTGTCGCCCAGGCCAGAGTGCAGTGGTGCAATCTCAGCTCACTGCAACCTCCACCCCCGGGTTCAAGGGATTCTCCTGCCTCAGCCTCCCAGGTAGCTGGGATTACAGGCACCTGCTACCACGCCTGGCTAATTTTTGTATTTTTAGTAGAGTCAGGGTTTCACCATGTTGGCCAGGCTGGTCTTGAACTCCTGACCTCAAGTAATCTACCCAAAGTGCTGGGATTACAGGTGTGAGTCACCACACCTGGCCTCAAGTTTAGATCTTCAGTGCTGCATTGTGGTTACTAGACTCTAAATGTGATAAGAGAATTATGGAGTAATTTTTAGACTAGCAAAGAATAAAAGCTGGATCTTCAAAATTCCCCATTTATATCAAAGTGAGATTTATCATATTTATGCTGCTGCAGTGTCATATTTAAATATCTCCTCTCATTTTGAATGCTAATTTTTCTTACTGTCCTTTTACAGACCATTAGCTTTATTTAATTTTGCTATTACATGTTCACATATAATTCCCCTGATGTTTATTTGTTATTAAAGGTGGTGAACCAGTAAAGAAGTAGAGAACTGGTTAAAAAATATACACACACACACACACACACACACATACTGGTTAAGAACAATTTGAGAAAATTGGAACTTATTTGAAATTATAATATTTAAAATATTGAAGTAAATATTTAAAATATACTTTTAATTTGCTTACATGTGGATTATTAGCTGGTATTATCTTAACACTTTACAATTAGTTTAAGAGATAAATATATAAATAAATAACTGAAAGCAGCATATAGTAAATTGGTACAGAGTTTTTAGGTGAGAGATCACACCGTAGGGATGTGGCATTTAAGATAGGTTTTGGTATTAAATGAGAACTTCGAGGTGAGGGAAGCCACAGCAGAGGAAAGGAGATGGGGATGTGCAGGTTATATTGGGGAGGGGAATATTTGGTTGTATAGTTTAGCTGAGTAGTGATGGGCTTTTGTGGCACACAGGCCATATAGAGCTTTCTTCTTGCCACAATACACTCAGTTATCTGATTTTATTATAAAAGGTTAGAAATCTGTTTCATCCCTGGCTTGATGCATAGTAGATAAATGGGATAGGAGAGATTTTTTAATCAAAACTGATCAGGCATTGACTCTTCCTCTGCAACTAACTAGTTTTGGGATATGGAGCAGATTCTTCCCTTACTTCCGTTTTCCTCCACTGGAAAAGGGTGATAACCACCAACTCTGTAGCACTTAAATGAAATAATGCATACGAAATGTCTAGCATGAAGCCTGATGGATAGTAAACATACAGCAAGTGTTCCCACAGTAATATTTGCATTTTGTTGTAAATGTTGGGCTGAGCAGTTAAAATTCAAGTAAGCCAGATAGCCACAAATCAAGTAAGCCAGATAACACAAATTCAAGTAAGCCAGATTCCCACAGTAATATTTGCATCTTGTTGTAAATGTTGGGCTGAGCAGTTAAAATTCAAGTAAGCCAGATAACACAAATGAAGTATTTTTTTCATCAGGTGATAGAATCATCAAAGCTGTGATTAAAGATAATTCTTGCATCAGGGAACAAGGTGGGTTGGAGGGAAAAACAAAAAATCAACGAGAGACAGGTATCAGTTAAAAAGGTATTGCTATTACAGAAGCTGTAGCTTTGTAGCTTGAAGAAAGAACCAAAAGAAAATAGTAGCAGGAAGAATAAAAAGGAGTGAACACATTGAGGAAGCTGCTCAGAGGAGAAATGTGTAGGACTTAGGAGCTAATAGTAGAAAGATGATCAGGAAAAATAAATATTAAGGTGAAATTTTAGACTTATATCAAAATGATTAGGATAGTGTTGATGCCCATTACATGGGTAGTAAAGAGGCATCTTCTAGTCTTTCATCCATTAAGGTTTAGGTACTGATAAAATGTTGGGGTGGAATTTGTCAGCAATGATGGAAAGCTTCAAAAAACAAAACAGAAGATGTAGATTTTGGAATTACCTCCCTAGAAGCAGGAGGAGATGGCATCATCAAGGGAGAGGAGTATAGAGTCATTATGAAAAACAAACTTTAAATAGGTATATAATATGATTTTTATTCATAATGAAAAAGGTAATGTCACTGAAAATAACTATTTTGGCATTAACTCTCATTCTGATAGAATGCTTATTTTAACAATAAGGTTTTTTTCTTTCATGGTTAAAACAATATAGGTGATGAAACAACATCTCAGGTAAGGGGTTGACTACATTTGGCTTTTTCTTTAAAAAAAAGAAAACATTTGTGATTTTTGTGTTATTTAAAACTAATGTCTGATGCTGTACCAAAATGGTGAAGTATATAGTTTATTCTCCTTTGCCACCCGGGGATTCTTTATGAAAATTTGAAAGCACTGCATTTCCCAAAGGGAAGGTTTAGAGAAGTTCTAGAGTAACTGATAAATGGAGAACTATCAAATGAGAACCATACATATTAGAACTGTTTTGTAAAGGGGAGGGTGAAAAGTGAATTTAAGTCTGTAGAAGTGCATTACATGTAATTCTCTGAATTCCAGATATCAGATCCCATGATTTCTAGGCCTGCCAGTTCACTTAAATGGCATTAACCATTATTTTTGTTAATTATTGATGTTTGGATTCAACATTTCCTTTTAGGTGTTTCAAAATCTTGAGTGCTAATGGTGAGGCAAAAGTGTTCAGACCAAGGGACCGTGATGATATTGTAAAAACTGTGATTGAACCGATGGCATCAGAAGGCTTGAGAACCATATGTCTTGCATTCAGAGATTTTCCAGCAGGAGAACCAGAACCAGAGTGGGATAATGAAAATGATATTGTCACCGGCCTTACATGCATTGCTGTTGTGGGGATTGAAGATCCTGTGAGACCTGAGGTGGTGAAACATTCTGTGTTCTGCATGTGCAGAATCTCTTAACTATAGAGGACCTAGGCTTTAACTGTAACCAGTTTTCTAGTACAATTATTGGTGTTTGTAATTTTTTTTTCTGTGTGAACCCAGGATAAGTGAAATAGTAGTACCTACAGTGCATATACTACTGTATACCTTTTATGGTTTTTAAAGACAACCTTTCTTTGGGATCCTGTGTGTTTATAGCACTATAACCTAGCATAGTGTCTTGAACTGGGTAGATTTTTCAATTGTTGCATGTCTTAATAGGTGCTGTTAAGTTATTTGTTTTCACAGTCTCTGGACTACCATTGTCTGGTAGAGCTTTCTGTGGTGATAGAAATGTTCTGTATATTGTTCAGTACAGTAGCCACTAGCCATGTGTGACTACTGACTTCTAGTTTTCAGTGGCTAGTGCAATTAAAAGACAGGATTTTGTTTATTTAATTCAAATTAAAATATCTTGCTAGTAGTTGTCATATTGGATGGCGTGCAGCTCTAGACTGATTTCCTTCGTTAAATTATTTTTTTTGCTATTTGGTTTTGCACTTTTTTTTAAGTTGAACAACTGTGTGCCAGGCACTATCCTAAAGTACTAGAGACATAAAGAGTTTTGAGATCTGGTCCCTGGCATCAAAGAAGTTACTGTCTTATGTGGGATGAACCAAACACATGCTTATTGCAACCCAGGATATTAGTACCTTGCTGGGTATATACAGAGGATGTTGTATGAGGAGAGAACTTGAGTTCCCAACCTAGTCTAATGTAATAGCATTTTTTAAATTGAGTTCTCACTGTGTGCCATATACTTAAGCCATGTGCTTTACATGTAATTTTTTTTAGTGTCTGCCTTTATGAGGTATGCATACTGTTACTCTTAATTGGCAGATTTTTAAAAATTGAGAATGCATAGGGCTTTATACAATAGACCTAATGTGTTAAAATACCAGCTTTGTCTAAAACATGTGCTTAAACGATTGTGTGCTGTATTAACCACTGGGGGGTCATGTAAGACTTCCAAGAGTGAGATAATTACCTTATCTCATTCTTAAAGAAGGAAGTATTAGCTAGACCAAGAAAGAGAGTGAGCAGGTAAGTATATTCTGAGCAAAGAAGCAACATAAATTAAAGCACTAACAGAAAACCACTTTTGTACAGTGACTTTATCAGCTAATTGATTCAAAACCTAATGTGTAGCACTCTTCTAGGAATTGGAAATACTGCAGTGACCAGAATAGGCTTGAGATTTATATTCTAGAGGAAGAAGACAGCTAAGTAGGTAGAATGATAAGATAGTTGGACACTGTGTCAAGTGAAAATGAATTCTGGGAAGAATAAGGCTTGGGCCCTGTTCTCATAGGCCTTATATTCTGGGTGGCCTATCAGGGAGGTTGATGTTAAATAATTACAAGTGCAGAAGGATTACATAAGATATGCACAGTGTGATGAAATAAAGTAATGGAGGGAGACTGCATTAAGAATTTCTGAGGTTGTGGCATTTGAGATGCAAACTGATGGTTCACCAGTGGGTCTGCCATGTAAATAGCTGCAAGCACAGCATTCCAAGCAAAACGAGAAATGCAGAGTGAAAGTGGGAAAAGTATTTACCTATTTCAAAGGTGGAAAAGAGGCCAGTTTGGCTATAAGTGTAAAGAAGAAAGGGGAGACATGATGATCTCTGACCTTATGGGCTGTGAAGGCTCTGAATTTTATTCTGAAATTCAGGCTGGGAAGTGACATGATTTATGTTTTAAAATACTATTTTGGGTACTATGTAAGACAGGGATTAGAGATGAAGAAGAGTAGAAGCAGGGAAGCTAATGAGATTATTGAGTGATCCCAGGCAAGAAAAGAGATGATCATGGGTTGGCCTGCAGTTGTGGCATAGAAGATGGAAAGAAAGGGATGATTTCAAAGTAAGTGGAGATAGAACCAACAGGAAGTAATACGTTGGGTTTGGATATGCTGTTCTTGACATTGTTGAGGTGTCTGAGATATCCAGATTTATGACAAGCGTTTGTACCTCAGAGCCTGAAAGTGAATTAGTCAGAAGAAATCACAGATGAAACTAAAGATCTTTTAGAGAAAGTGGGTAGCTAGGAAAGAAGGCTTTTAAGACGAAGACGTTGCTACAATTAGAAGTCTTTCAAAGGAGATGGAATCAGTCTCTACTTGTAAAACTTGATGGCTGATAGAGGGTTACCAATGTAATAAGAGAATCAGAAGGAGCAGTCTGTTGAGAGACCAAGATAAATATGATTTGGGGTTTTGTAATTTCAAATGCTTAAAAAATAGCCGGGTGGATAATGTTTGTCATTTGGTCATAGGAGAATCATTCAAAGGTGTTTTTTTTTTTTGTTTTGTCTTGTTTTTTTTTTTTTTTTTTAAGGAGGGGGTCTTTCTGTGTTGTCCAGGCTGTAGTGCAGTGGCTTTTCACAGGCGGGAGATCATGGTGCATTGCAACCTCAAACTCCTGGCCTCAAGCATCCTCCCACCTCAGCCTCCTGAATAGCTAGAATTACAGGCAACGCACCACTGTGCCTGGCTTTTCAAAGTTTTATACATTGACATATGGTTTAAACTTTAACATTAAATCAGGATGTCTGCAACTTTCATTCTTTGGAAGACAAATCAGTCTATTATCATGCTCTTGGCATTGCAGTTGATGGAGAGTTTTATCTTTTTTTAAGCATGTAAATGGCATTTGTTTTTCAGTATCACAAAATGAGATGGGTATTTATATACTAAATTAAGACAATGTAATATAAAACAGCTTTCTCTTAGTTTCTCTGTTTTGTACAATGCAGTTCTTGTGGAGGGATTCTTGAATAATTAGATGTCTAGAACAAATCCAGTTTTTATTGCATATGTATAAGTACTTGGCTTTGCTTTAGTTTCTTGCATGTAAAAGTAGAGATAGTTTGTGAATTTTAAGCTGGAAGCATCTGATGATTCGTAGGCAGCTAATAAATGTCAGTGTGCCTTTCTTATGTATTATTTGCCACATAGTTTTCCCCTGAGACCAGTTTCTCTGTTTTTGTCGTTGTATCCAGATGATCCTGGGATACTACTTAATCAAGGACTGCTTAGATATAAAAATTCAGATTGTATCTCAAATGAGGTAACAGGAGGTATATACATTTATAAAACAGACAGGTGTTTTTGGTGCCAAATACTGATTTTTTGAAAAAATAATACAAGCAAATTCTGTCCTTTTGCCCGTCACTCTGGCACTAGGACCTAAGCACAGTGCTTGACATTCGGTAAATATTAGTTGGAGTAATTGCATGTGATGTCTCTCTCCAATGATTTGAATCACTAAGAGTTGACTGGGTGGAGGGAAATAAATTTTATAATGTAAATCTTAAAACTTATAGATAAATATGTGTACAAGTTGCAATTGATTATATACATGTTTTAAAACATGGTACCTTGGGCCGAGCATGTTGGCTCACACCTGTAATCCCAGCACTTTGGGAGGCTGAGGCAGACAGATCACCTGAGCTCAAGAGTTTAAGACCAGCCTGGGCAACAAGGTGAAACCCAGTCTCTACCAAAAATACAAAAAATTAGCTGGGCATGGTTGTGTGCACCTGTGGTCCCAGCTACTTGGGAGGCTGAGGTGGGAGGATCACTTGAGCCTGGGAGGCGGAGGTTGCAGTGAATCAAGATTCCACCACTGCACTTTATCTTGGGTGGCAGAGTGAGACCCATCTTAAAAAAAAAAAAAACGTACCTTGCCTGGAATGTGCACCCCTTAGAAAATGTCCCCTTGCTTTTATCCCAAAGATAATTAATTCAGTAGTTCAGTAAATACTAAGCTCCAGTTACATGCCTGGCACTTATTTGTTAAATGAACAAAAGGCATACTGGGTATTGGTGATGCAAAGATAAGGTAAAGGTCCTAACTTCAAGAAGCTCACTGAGAATTCAGGTAAACAATAACTATAGTATGACTTAAAGAACTATAATAGAGGTATGTATAAGATGAAGGTGCACTTGTGTCTAGGTAGGCCAAGAAAGCTCCAGAGAAGTTAGATTTACACTGGATTTAGGATAGACTTCACAAATAGATAGGCTGCAGTCCAAAGTTAGCCTTCAGTCAGGTTATCTTGTGAAGGTGGGTTGTGGGGGGCGGTCAGAAACATTAAGTACGAAGAAATTACACACAAATTTGGGTTTCTTCTTTCATTTCCAATTACAGATTGTTAACATTGGGCTCTCATTGCATCATGGCAGAAATACGCTAGAGCTAAAGAGCTCTTTCATTAACATTTGTCTCGGGGGTTTGCCATTTTCAGCATATTTTCTTCATGTGTATTACCTGCATGATCCTGCATTTGAATTTGCAACCTCTGCTCCAGTAGGCTCAGTGTGGATATTCTAGTTATAGAAAAATGAGAAAAGATTTTCTAGGTAAAAGGAGCTATAGTGGCAGAGACACAAACAGTGATTCTGTTATACTGAGAACTTTGTGATTTGTTTATAACTGCTGAGGAATCATCATATATTTTAAGAAAGTGTGTTTCTTTTAGAAAAAACTCTGTCATCAAGTATATCAGATGTTTTAAAGGAGGAACAAACTTAAAGACAGGGTACTAGTTAAAAAGCCATTGCAGTAGCTTGGGCAACAAGCAATAGAGACATGATGCAGGGCAAATTTGAGGTAGGATCCATGGGATTTACTGGCTTCTAAGGATGTAGGATAAGGGAGATGAAAGAGGAGGTACAGGTGACTGTTAATGTTTCTGCTAGATAGGAAAAGGAAACGTTTCACTTTTCGGGTGGAAATAGGTAAAGGAAACATGATACCCACTTTTCAGGTAGAGTTATTAATCCTCCTACAGTGAGGGTAAGGGCAGGATGTAGATTCGAGAGTCATTTAGAATATGATGGAATTAGATGGAAATTTAAGGTATGAGAGTAGGTAAGGTAACCCTTAAAAGATAGGGATTGTGAGCCACCCTTAACCCTAAACAGAAGAATACCAACATTTTACTCTGGTGTCATCTGGGTGGTAAAACCAGAAAGAAAGCCAACCAGAAAAGAATTGCCTAATGTTTGTTAGGGGGAAAGGATGCTTTAAAAACCCTTCTGTAAATAAATACTGCAAGCAAATTAGTAGATAATAATTGAAAACGAAGCCTGAGCTAAGCCCAGCAGTGGAATTGGAAAGGGATTATTGAAAATAGTTCAAGAAGTACTGAGTATTGGAAATGAAATCAGTAACAATAAGTCATTGTAGCATTGTCATCATTTGAGGGACTATAAAATAATGCAGTTGTGTGCAGTGAAATATTTTTTCCTCTAGAAATACCAATTTAACTTTGTAATATATTTTTTTCTATGTAAACCAGGTACCAGATGCAATTAAAAAGTGTCAGAGGGCTGGAATTACTGTGCGGATGGTCACTGGTGATAATATTAATACTGCTCGGGCCATTGCTACCAAATGTGGTATTTTACATCCTGGGGAAGATTTTCTGTGCCTAGAAGGTAAAGATTTTAACAGAAGAATACGAAATGAAAAAGGAGAGGTAAAGATTTATTTATTTTTTTTAGTTGACAGATTTTTAATATATTAGGAATTTAATTCAACAAACACATATTGAATATGCACTATGTTAGGCCCCATGCATGAAATAAATAACGTTTAGGAAGCAAAATACTAGTCTAAGGGATAAAAGAGAGAAATAATAAAGAAATTGGTCCTAAAGGAAGTGAGCACGTCTTGCTATGAATGCTATATGAAGGTAGTGGCAGTGAATCTAGGCCAATTTCAGAAGTTCCATATGTATAAGGGAGTAATGGGAGATGGATTGGAAGGGCTGATCTGGAGAATATTTTAGGGGACCCCAAACTCTCTGAACAACTTAGGCTAAATTAAGGAAGTTCTATTTTCATAAGGCAATAGGGAGATTTTTTAAAATTTGGTCTTATGTATAAAACAGTGACTTTTAAACTTGAGTATGCATCAAAGTCACCTAGAGATATTATTAAAACATAGATTGCTGGGCCTGCCCCAGAGTACTTGCTAAGATAGATCTGGGTCCATGCCCAAGAATTCACATTTCTACAAATGCACAGGAGTTTCTGATGGTATTGTTCTGTGAACCATACTTGGAGAGCTACTGGTAAATATGCCAGATAGCTAATTAGGATTTAGGAAACTAGTTTTGGGCATATTTTAACCTTGATAAACATTTATAGATTGAGCAAGAGAGGATAGACAAGATTTGGCCAAAGCTTCGAGTACTTGCAAGATCATCTCCTACTGATAAGCATACACTGGTTAAAGGTAAGTAGATTTTTCAGTTATTTCACAATTTCTTAATACAGAAATGTGTTCTGCTTCCTAAACTAGTAATGGATAATGAATATTAGATTGAGTCATGGATATCATCTGTTTTAATAAAATCTAAGTACATTTCCTTTGATATCTTAGGTAAATTGTGTTTATCTTAAGTGATTAAAACAGGATATTGCTCTGAATATACCCATAGTTTCTGAAGTAGGTTCTCCAACATCTAAGCAGCTTCCATTTCTATGTTTATTTATTTTTAACCTTGAGTACATAAAACCAACTAGTCAGGATATTCTTCAGAATCATCTTATTAAAGAATAATGTTTTTATAGCACAAATATTTGCTTGTATTTAAGGTATAATTGACAGCACTGTCTCAGACCAACGCCAGGTTGTAGCTGTAACTGGTGATGGTACAAATGATGGCCCAGCACTAAAAAAAGCAGATGTTGGATTTGCAATGGTAAGAATTTACTCATTCAAATATCCAAATGTAATTTCCTGGCTGGTTTGTTTGTTTGTTTGTTGACTAAATTACTATGGATTTTAAACACCATCCCTCAAGATTAGTTTGAGGGATAATTAATAAGCCTAAATTGGTTTATAAGTCTAATTAGTTTATGCATTAGCTTTATTTGATGCCATGAAATCTGACTAGATTATTTCTTTTGAACAATTTAATAATACTGTATGTTGACTTTGTAGTCTGTTAAATTTTTTAATGTCTGTCATCTTATCTGAACCTTTTAACAATCCTTTTAAGCAAGACACAGGCTTAGAACAGTTGTATATTTAAAAATATAATTGAGACTCCTCCATTCATTACTCAATTACTCCTCAGTTATTTAAAAAGTAATTGAATACCATCATTTTATAATCGTTTTTGATTGAAAAAAGCCTACCTACTTATTTTATTTTCTTCTAGTTTTATTTTTGGAAAATACTGGTTCATAATCACAATTCTCAAATCCAGAACTATCAGGAAACTGAAATTTTTAACCTAAATTTTGCAGCAGACTCATTTGATTGCAAAATTTGTTCTGAACTGGCGTGAGGCTATTTTCCTACTTAGTGTGAATATTCATAACCATTGTGGAGATTTTAATGTGATATTTGTGGGGTGCTAAGCTCTTTGGGAAAATTGAGGTATAAGGTTATATGTATCATTATCTTTCCAAACTGTTAGAGACTGAATTCTGAATCATAATCTGGCCCTAAGATTTTCAGATGCGAGATTGTTTTTGTGTACAAATGGTTATTTGCATAATTTGTCCCCCTGATATTTTGCTGCTAAAATAGAGATTTAGAAGATCCACCATGATGGCAGCCTTTCAACAGGAGTGAGAGAGATGGGGAAAGGAAATTATAGGTAAATTTCCCTCAGTTAAAAGTAATGAATCCAAAGATCCCCATGCTACCCCATCCCAAATTTAAATAATTGACAGCTGCACTGTTAGGAGCTTCTGAAGTCGTGTGAAGCATAGCTGAAGAGGTATATTGAGTAATTAAGTGCTCTTCCTTTTGCTCTAGGCAAACAGGCTCATTCCCTTTAGGAACACAGGATCACTCACTGCTGCTCTTGCAGGATTCTTATTGCTATTTACAGTCTGACAGCTGACCAGAAAAAGTTATGTAAAATGCATTTTAAAATTAAAAAAGGCTTTCTTCCCAAAACTTGAATTAAGACAGATAAAATGGGCTTTAAATAAATGCAAGTAAATATAATAATGCAAACAAAAACAGTACAGTGGCTGGTTGGTTCGTGTTTTTTTTCTTAAGCTCTTGACGGTTTTAGGCTCAATTGTACAACTTTTTTTTTGAATGATAACATCAAAAATCTAAATTTAGTTCAAAAACAGTCTGGCCATGGTGGCTCATGCCTGTAATACTAGCACTTTGGGAGGCTAAGGTGGATGGGTCACATGAGGTCAGGAGTTGAAGAACAGCCTGGCCAACATGGCAAAATCCCCCATCTCTACTGAAAAAAAAAAAGATACAAAAATTAGCTAGGTGTGGTGGCGCACGCACCTGTAATCCCAGCTACTCGGGAGACTGAGGCATGAGAATCACTTGAACCCAGGAGGCACAGGCTGCAGTGAGCCAAGATAGCACCACTGCACTCCAGCCTAGGTGACAGAGCGAGACTCTCTCAAATAAATAAATAAATAAAATTAGTTCAAAAATATAGAGAAACTGTAAGTGCTTAGTGCCTTGGACTTATAACTACTCTTATTTAAGCTTGAATTTAGTTTTGCATTTGTTCAGATAAAACTTAAAGACAAACATATTAGAGTTTTTTTTAGTTATAAGAAATTGCTATTGATTAGTTCTTTCTAAATGTATTTCTTATTTTTCAGGCAGATGTAGCATTTTAGAGCATACTTTCTTGATTTGTTGATCTATAGATAAAGTGCATGTTCTGCTTGTACATTCAGCCCTTTGTATCCATGGATTCTGCATCACGGAATCAACCAACTGGATCGAAAATATTGAGGACAAAAATATGAATGGTTGCATCTGTAGTGAACATATACAGACTTTTTTTTTCTTGTCATGATTCCCTAAACAATACAGTATAACAGTTATTTACATAGCAAGTTTTGATTAAAGGAGAGAATCCTTGCCACATGATAGTATTCTTACCAAAAATTAGTTAACCATCTATAGAGATACTGCTATCATCAAAGACTGAATGTCATGGTATAATCCAATAATCAAATACATCTATGGTAGTAAAACCTAAGGTAATTAAAATACTTTATTTTAAACTTTCTTGGGATTAATGCAAGATTCTAAATATTAAGAGGCTGTGTTCAGTATTCCAATCCGGAAACGTTAGAAGTGAAGAGTTGCTGCCTCCTAAAGATTCACAGCATATGGAAATAATCACAGGATAGTGACAAGTATCTCAGGAAGAAGTCCTTGACTCTGCCTGTAGAGACTGGGAAGGGTTTTCTGGAAAAGGTGCCATTTTAGCTGAGGGAAGGAGAGGAACGAGGAACCAAGAGGCCCTCATTCATCAGTGAATTATGTACAAGTTGTTCAACCTAACTAGAAAAGATTGTGGTGCTGTAATGAGATATGAAGCGAGAAGGATTGGGGGGGGAGGGGCACATGAAAAAGGCCTTAAATGCCAAGATAAGGAATTTTTTTCTCTTATCCTGTAGATTAACATTTGCCAAGCCTACTTCTGAATGAGTAAAATAAGTTTAGAGATACTATGCGATAATTATATTACTCCTAGAAGCTCATTTTTTAAAAGCAGTTTAACCTTTTGTGATTCAAAGTTTTCCAGACTTGTTTCATCATGGAACTAGTTTTTGTTTTTATTTGAATACCCATTAACACCGTAGAGTTACTTTTAGAAGTGTTAAGGATTTTGAGCAAGGGAATGGTGAGATTTGTATTCGTATAATATGGGTATGATGAGAATCGAGAAATCCCATTGAGCTTAAGTGTGTTAAATATGTGGGGCATTGGCTGGGCACAGTGGCTCACGCCTGTAACCCCATCACTTTGAAAGACCAAGGTGGGTGGATCTCTTGAGAACAGGAGTGGATCTCTTGAGCCTGGCCAACATGGTAAACCCTGTCTCTACTAAAAATTAAACAGCTGGGCATGGTGGTGTGCGCCTGTAATCCCAGCCACTCAGGAGGCTGAGGCAGGAGAATCGCTTGAACCCAGGAAGCAGAGGTGGCAGTGAGCTGAGATCACGCCACTGCACTCCAGTCTGGGTGACAAAGCAAGACTCTATCTCAAAAAAAAAAAAATTGGGGACATCAAAAGTAAAATATTTACATTGGGAGCTGGAGACTTAAGATTCTAAAATAAGATTGTTCCTTCATTGAATATTTTGAGAAAGGTTTTATTTGAACTTTGTGTTTATCAAAATAATGTATGCATAGCATTTAAAAGGTCAAGTAGTTCTGTAAGACTTAATACCAAGTCCCCTACCACATACCAAATTTTTGGCTCCCAAAGGAAACTGTTTTAGCTGCTGCTTTTCTTTAGTTATGTGCCTTTATATCTCTAAATCACGTGATTCTGGTGCTTTTTGATTTTTTTAATATAAGGCATTAACTACTGACCTTTCATTAATGAAAATTAGGACTTAGTTCTTTCACAGGCACATAGACACAGGCATCCTCACCACATTCACTCCATATACCTTCAAGCTCACTACCTATCCCATCATTGCCTGTAGAATTATGATTTAGGTTCAATCAATATTCAGTCCTTACTGTGACTGTAAATGCTGTTTCAACCTATGTTGTCTACTGTAATTACCTTTCCTTCCTTACACAACTTTTTACGTTCCCTATAATTTGTTGTCCTTTGCTTGCTTGCTTTTAGCTTTTATTTTGTTTGTTTGGAGTTTTTTGGCTTAATTTTTGTATGTACTTAACACAAATTCATCCCCAAGCTCTCTGTTCCATATATCAGATACCTTTACCACTCTTAACAGTTTCAGTTTCTAAGAGAGACCTCTCTCAGCATCTTTCAAATGCTTTAATCTGCACTTGCTCTTTGCTAGCCTTGCTGCACAGCTGTCTTCTTGGTCTCCATACCTGAGGATTTTCTTTATCTCTCCTTTGTGTTGGATCTTGTACTTTGTGAATTTGGTGGTATCATCTTCTTTGGTTTACTCCCTTATTTGGTGGAGTAAACCTCTTTCAGCTACTTCCTGAGAAAGGGTTTGTCTTAGTCCATTTTGTATTGCTATGACAGAATATCTAAGACTTAGTAATTCATAAACAATAAAAGTTTCTTTGACTTGAGGTTCTGGAGGTGAGTAAATCCAAGAGCAGGGTGCCAGTATCTTGTGAAGGCCTTCATGCTGCATTATGTCGTGGGAGAAGGGAAAGAGCACCACAAGTGAGCACAAAAGCAAGAGGGAGTCGGTCAAACTCACCTTTATAACAAATTCACTCTTGATAATGAAGCCACTGCCGACATAATGACGTTAATCCATACATGAGGGCAGAAATCATGAAATCACCTCTGAATTTCCATGCCTCCACGTTGCTGATTAGAGATTACGTTTCCAGCACATGAATTTGGGGAACACTTTCAGCCCATAGCAGGGTTCATGAGGTTAAGCTCTTCATAATTTTTAGTGAATCCTACTCCCCTTCTAATTACTGCCTTATCTCTCTGCAAAGATAGCCAGTATCCCGAAGATTATTACTTTTGCCTGTTTTTGAACTTTGTACAGAAGAATCATACATTATATGTTGAGTTCATCTTCTTTATTCAGCATTATGTTTGTGAGATCATTTATGCTGAATATAGTTGTAGTTCACTCATTTTACTAATCCACAATTTATTAATCTACTCCATTCTCCTGTTGATGACATTGTTATTAGTTTGAAGCTTCTAAATGCGTCTTCAGTAGACTTTTAAGAGATCTTCCTTTTTTTATTCCTACCTTCACCCCTACTTCCAGTGCCACCTAAAACTGCCAAGTCCAGAGCTGTATAGGAGGATTCTGTTGTGGGGGAAGAGGGGGCTACTTCTACTCTCTCTCTCATTAGATTAGGATTCAGCTTTCTTGTGTTTGCTGAGTTACTTGCCATTTAACTATCTGCTTTCTAGCCTCTAAGGTTTTGTGGGGTTTTTATTTTTTTGGTAGACTCTCCTTTTCCTCTAACTTTGTCTTCATAAAGTTTGTTTGTTTGCTTTTTATTAATACATACCTTTTTGTGTGGCTTTTGGAAGGAACTTGGGTCATGTCTTTGTTCATTCCTCCATTTTTAACCCAACTTGAACCTTTTAATGCTTCATTCTTTGATTTCTGCTAAACCAGAATGTCTTTCCTAGTAATATCTTAGAACGCTGTTACCTTCTTTTAGCATGAATTTAAGTCAATATTAGGTGTGGTGGTAAACTTTATTAATTGTGTATGTTTTGACTCTTTGAAATTTATACTTAAAACATTTAGTCTAATTTACAAAAATTTTTTTAACAGGGTATTGCTGGAACTGATGTAGCTAAAGAAGCATCTGATATTATTCTCACAGATGACAACTTTACAAGCATTGTTAAAGCAGTTATGTGGGGACGAAATGTCTATGACAGCATCTCAAAATTCCTTCAGTTCCAACTTACTGTTAATGTAGTAGCAGTGATTGTTGCTTTTACGGGCGCCTGTATTACTCAAGTAGGTGATGATTTGTCTATTAAAACTTGTTTACTTTAAATTTAAAAAAATATGTAAAATGGCTTTTTAAAATACTTAATATTTAAGCTAAAGCTTAATACTTTAGGTTAGTTTATATAAAAATATTATCCTGTTCTGTTGCTCAAGTTTTTAAATCCTGAAGGCTTCCTGAGAATTGCTGAGTCCCTGAGTAGTTGTGAATATCTATTAGGAAACCTATCTTTTCTAGGACTCACCGCTTAAGGCTGTGCAGATGCTGTGGGTAAACCTCATAATGGATACGCTCGCTTCCCTGGCTCTGGCAACGGAACCACCCACTGAGTCTCTCTTGCTTCGGAAACCTTATGGTAGAAATAAGCCTCTCATCTCACGTACAATGATGAAGAATATTTTGGGTCATGCATTCTATCAACTTGTAGTAGTCTTTACACTCTTATTTGCTGGTAAGAATTCAGTGTCTAATACATAAAGCTTCAGTTAGTTGTTTCTTTTCCAAGTTAATCATCCAAGATGTTACAATGTTATAAATTTTCAAATGTCTAAATTCTGTTCCTGACCTCCCATTTATCCTTAATTTCTTCTTCTTTACCAGTCAGTGCTTTTAGTAAATTTAGGGAGACAATAAGATAGATAGTGGGGGGAGAATAAAAAGTCCTGATATCTTATCCTGGCTCTGCGACTAACTTAGATATGTGATCTTGAGATTATCACCATAGTTTTGGGAGCTTCTGTTTCCTTGTCTATAAAACAAGAGAGTTGTACTAAGTAATCCCAAGTTTCTTCCAGCTCCTTCTATGCTGCCATTCCAGATCAAATAAAAGGTCTAGCTAAGTTTTATTTTGTATACTTCCTTGAAATGTTGTTATTTGGTATAATAATTACAAAATAGTAATTTTTAATTCTTTCAGGAGAAAAGTTTTTTGACATCGATAGTGGAAGAAATGCTCCTTTGCATGCTCCTCCTTCAGAACATTATACTATTGTTTTTAATACCTTTGTGCTGATGCAACTTTTCAACGAAATAAATGCCCGGAAAATTCATGGTGAAAGAAATGTATTTGAAGGAATCTTTAACAATGCCATCTTCTGCACAATTGTTTTAGGCACTTTTGTGGTACAGGTGGGTAATTGGAAAAAAGAGTTCCAAATTTGACTGTTATATGGGAGACATTAGGTAAACAGCTTGTTCTAGCAATCACTTGTGTGGAACATGTATGGAACTGTTGCCTTGGTGACATCTATAGTATCATGGGGATTTAAGGTATATATTAAAGGATATGGGAACTGAATCTCTTGTTCTCAGAAGTAAATGCCACAAACAACTAGACAAACTTCTTCCAACTCTAAAGTGAAAGATTATTATTTCTTAGGAAACGTAATTAGCCAATCACATTAATTGTTTCCCCAGTACCTTAATATTCTTTTTACATCCCACATTATACAAAAAAAAGACAAAGTTTAAACTTAAAAAAAATTAAGATCACTTATACAGATAAATATTGAACTCTTTTGATGCTCATTATTTTCTTGATTTATAAAATAAAATTATTTCAGTTTTATATCTCTATTAAAATCCAGGCCTGATTGTCAAATCAGTTATAATCTAATTGGGCTACTAACAAAGCAGTTGGAAATCTATCTTTACAAGTATACAAATTAACTTAAAAAAGTGGAACTGAGAAGTAAAAATCACTTGAATTTGGATAAACTACAGCTAAAAAGAGTGGAATTGTAACTTTAATGTTTTAAGATATTAACTACCAAAATTATTTTTGATTTTAGTATTTAGGAACTACTTAACTGCCATATCAAAGAGAGACCTATCACACTCTATCACAGGAGGGCCTATCAGACTCTTTTATCATAGGAGGGTGAATATTGTTATTTGATTCTTTTTTAAAAAATTATTTATTTTTACTTATTTATTTTTTTAATTAAGATGAGGTCTTGCTATGTTGCCTAGGCTGGTCTTTGAACTCCTGGGCTCAAGCAATCCTCTCACCTCAGCCCCCAAAAGTGCTAGAATTACAGGTATGAGTCACCATACCCAACTCCAGTTACTTCTCTTAATATTTTCATGCACACTATTTTAGGTCTTTCAGAATAACGAGCAGAGGATAAGCACTGTACTATGAATTTATGTTCATCATCAGTCCTTACTTGCTTCATAAAGGAGAGCAAATCTGAGATCATCTCATCTGAGTTAGCTCGTATTTAATAGATCTTTGCAAGTTGCCTTTCTTCTCTTACAGTCTGTTTGTATTTATCTTAACATATCTAAATGTTAACTAGAAATAAACAGCTATGTGGAATTTTAAAAGGATTGCATATTTTTTCATTAACATACAGTCTTTTCTACAAAAGTACTATATTTTGAAAAAGGCATAAATTAATTATTTGAAGAATTGTACTAAATACAGGGGAAAGTTCTTCTGGGTCATGAGAATTTTACTTTTTAGTAAGCATAATTTAAACATGAAATAAGTATGCATTAAAAATATTGGACAGAGATTTTACTTTATTTCATTTGTCTTTTTTAAGAGGGAAAGTGGCCTGGAGGGGAAAGAGGAAAGGTCTATTTCAGTTGCTTTATTTTCAGTTGTGACTAATATAATATGCTTTATCAGAATAGTGGTTGTTCACCTCATTTTAGAGGACATATATTTGGTATTTTTTAGAGTATGTGAATATTTAAATTTAAGTAAATTTACTCTTGATTATTCCTCCAGATAATAATTGTACAGTTTGGTGGAAAACCTTTCAGTTGTTCAGAACTTTCAATAGAACAGTGGCTATGGTCAATATTCCTAGGAATGGGAACGTTACTCTGGGGCCAGGTAAAAATCTCATCAGTTTTTGTTTAAACCTAAAGTGATTTTTTTTTAATTTCTAATGTTTATTTTCTTAATCAGTTTCATTACTTGATTCTAAATAGTTAACATGGTGAGTAAAAAGAGGGAATTCAAAGATAAGTTTTTTAATGTTTTGTTAGTTCCAGTATGTTATTGTTTATTACGATTATGCCTATACTATAAAATACTATCTTAACTTGTTTTTTAGAACAAGTTTCTTAGCAGTTGTTAAAAATGATGTGTTTATAACTGGTTAGGATGCTAATATCTGTTATCTTTTACTCTATAACCTATTTTTACATTTTCAGAATAAAGTTTTTTACAAAAATGTAAAAAGTACAAATACTTCATTTTGTTTTGTAATTTAATCCAATATACAGCATAGGAAAAACTGAGCTTTACTAAGAGCATGTTTTTATAAGAATAATGTTACCTAGAAAAAGAGGTCACAAGATAACATTTTAGATTTGAATTGAATAGCTTTAACAGTGTGTATGTAAAGTGCCTGAAATAAGAGGTATACCTCATGTTTACTATAGGCAGCTTACTTGCAAATGCATGTTGTTATTTTTTAAATATAAGTGATAATGATTTATGCATTGTTCATTTTAAGCCCATTATTATTACTATAAAACTAAGTTACAGAAAATCTATACTAACATTTTCATAAATGAAGGTTAATATAATTATGGCATATAATTTGTGTGAGCTAATTTATTGTCATTCTGCAAATCAGTGAAACCAGACTATCAGGTTTTCCTTAAATTTAGCTCAATCTTTACATCTTTTTCTCTCTTCTTTTTCTTAATTATGTTTCTAGGTCCTGAGGGTTCTTAACCATTTTGAATACCTCATTAATAAAGATCATCTTTTAAGTAGGACCCATACTTGGTCCATATTTCCTTTTTGATTATCATTGTGATTATTTCGTAGTGTTTTCTGAAAATCTGGCCAGTTTGAGGAGGAGGAAATTCAGTGCAGCATATATACCCACAAGGCTCAAGTTTTTGTCTAGTTGACACTGTCTACTTTTAAGTGTACCATGGTAGAACAAGCACTGTCTTTGGTGGTCAGGAGACCTCACCTTGGTGAAATGAGGTGGTTGGACTAGAAGTTCTCCAAACAGAATTCTATAGCTGACTACATGCTTGGTTCTCCCTGATAAACCCAACTGCTGCCTTAGAGAATGAATTTTAACACATAAGCTAATGCATGTGTATTGGTGTTTCTTATATCCTTTGTGTTTTCTGGGGCATCTGTTTTTGTTTGATGTCATCAATCAATACTAATCTGATTTTAAACTGTTGCAATTTTAAAAATCACTTAACAAAACTATTTTCAGTTTAACCTTGATGATTTTTTAAATTTTTATACCTTTTTTTCTCATTGAACTCTGACAGCATTAATGAATGTAAACTTGTTTTGCATCTGTTAAGACCACTGCCATTTTCATCGTATTCAAAATAAACATAATAGGAGTTTAAATACATATATCAGAGCATGGTTTTACAGTGTACTGTCTGGAATGTCCTGATGAAAATGTGAAAAATGTAATCGGGTTGATTTCCATTTAGGAAAACTTTTTACCATTCAAACTCAAATCTTTTGTGTAGCTAAGAGAAGAATATATTTTGCTCTGGGAGAGAAAGACTAATCACCAGGATCTCATTACTTCATTGGTAAAGATAGTCCGATACTCTCACCACTTTTAATACCTTTAGTATTACAGTTGATCAGCTTACCTCTCCTTGATACGATTTATTTCTAAGTTCATTCCCCTGTGTTGTAGCTTATTTCAACAATTCCAACTAGCCGTTTAAAATTCCTCAAAGAAGCTGGTCATGGAACACAAAAGGAAGAAATACCTGAGGAAGAATTAGCAGAGGATGTTGAAGAAATTGATCACGCTGAAAGGGAGTTGCGGCGTGGCCAAATCTTGTGGTTTAGAGGTCTGAACAGAATCCAAACACAGGTATGGGCTTGGTAGAGAGGTAGGAGAGGTGATGGGAGCCAGGGCTTTTTGACCTGGGGAGGAGGTTAGAGTGTGCTCCTTAAACTTCCTCCCTAGCCTTCCCAACCCGCATATTGTATTCTCTTGAAAAGTAGTACTGGTGCCTGGAATGAGTGAAACTTTTAACTGATTATGAAAGAATGTGTCTATATGCCCCTAAGCTCCTTTTTTCCTAGCTCCCCCACCCCCTACTCCATCTCAAAATGCTATTCTTGCCTATTTATCTGCTCTGTAAAAAGTGCCTTTTTCTTTACTTTTTATATGTTGATAGATGGAATGGTCCTTTCTCTTGTTCTCTCTCTCTCTTGCTGAGCAAGCTGTCACAATCTCTGATTCCTTGCAGATGGATGTAGTGAATGCTTTCCAGAGTGGAAGTTCCATTCAGGGGGCTCTAAGGCGGCAACCCTCCATCGCCAGCCAGCATCATGATGTAACAAATATTTCTACCCCTACACATGTAGTGTTTTCCTCTTCTACTGCTTCTACTACTGTGGGGTGTGAGTGTGTGTTCCTAAGTGCATGAAATTAACATTTCCTACTTCACACACCTAACGTTTCTCATTTTCTCCTTAATGTTTGAATTCATTGTTCAGGCTTTTTCATAAAGCTTTCTTTTCGTAAAGTGGATTGAGACCTCAAAGTGTTGTCATTGTTGTTTTATTTCTTAGAGGGCTAGATAACAGGTGGAACAATTGCAACCAAAGATTAGATGCAATCTGTGAGCTTGTCTCTGTGTTAGTTAATATGGGGAATAAAATTGTAGCTTAGAACTTGTGAAACTACTATAAATTTTTGAGTATATGCCTTCCAACCTGTTTATACTGCATGGTTCCTAGAAGCATGTGATTTGAAACTCATCTGACAGAACCAGGAAATTGCATTTTCAAAGCTAAGAATGAACTTAGCATTTTGACTTTTGTCCAGTTTGGAAATTTAGTTAGTAGCCTGAAGACAAGTTTTCATTATGTATAGCCAGTTGCTTGCCTTCTTAACCTGAAATTTTTTTTTTTTGCTTGATTTGGGAGTGGTTGGAGGGAAATCACTGTGTAGACTTAAAAAGTTTCTGTGGTATTTATGATTTGGGGTGGCTTTGTTTTTCCATTTGTATAGTCAATTTAGTTAAAATTGCATCAAAGATAAGAAATCTTCTTAAGTTTCAGCAGAAGTAGGATAAGCATAGTATTGTTGAACCAATAAATACTGTAATTTTCAATAATTTACTAAAATAACATTTTGTTTCAGGTTTTTAGTAAATAGCAAACTTTCTAAAAGCCTTATAAGCCATAATTCTTACTGAGAATTCATGATACATTCTCAATATATTGGAGGCATTAAAGATGTAAACCCGTCCTCACCCCAAAAATTTATTGAGATACCTAAGGTTAGTCTTGAACTGAGCAGAGACCTATCTTTTCCATTTGGTCTCCAGCCGGTGAAAGACTAGAGGAACCTTGGGAAGCTGGAGAGAGGATGAATTAAGGGAAAAAAACAGTGCAGATGTTTTACTTAATGCCTGGTTGTTCCCTATTTGCTTAAGTAATTTTCATTTGGTATTTTTTAAAATGTTGTGAAACAGGCAGAGTAAGAACTGTCCCTGTTTTACAGGTATGAAAACTACCTTAGAATTTAAATAACTTGTCTACAGCTAATAAGCAGAGGCCACACGATGTAAAGTACACACAAATGTTCTAAGTGACCCTCTAACATTAAGATACTCAATTTACGTACAGGGACAGCTAGAACTCTTCCTTTTAAAAATTACCTACTTGAATAAAATGGTAACTGTAAATTGCCTGGGCTTATGCCTGGTACAATAGAAATGCCTCTTCCTCCCTGTATCTATGGATTTCAAACTATGCCTCTCTCTCTAGAGCTTCTTACTGCCTAGCCGTAGATGGTAAATGTTCCACAATCCTTTATGGAAGGCCTGTTGTATGTCAGAGCTATGCTAGAACCTCCAGTCTCGTAAAGGAAAAAAAAATAAACAGAAATTTCTACGTGGTAGTAAAACACACGCTGTCATAACAGAGTCCTTAGCTTACCCTGGAAAGTCACGAAAAATTCTCTGAAGGAGGTGACTCGCAAGATGACCCTTGATAGAATTCACCAGTTGAGACCTCAGTGATTATAGTCTGGTATTAAAGGAAGAATAAACTAAGAGATGCTGAAATGGAAAGTGTCTGTTTATACCCCACAAAAAGGAGCCAAGCTAAGACTTTATCCTGATAGACCTCCTTCCCTCAAAATTTTAAATTTGAAAAATTTTAAACCTGTAGACAAGTTGAAAAATTAATAATGTGAAAATATTTCACCTGGATTTACCACTTAATATTTTATGACACTATTTGTATATTAATATATACTTTGTTCTAGCCATTTGAAAATGGCAGATACCATGGCATTTTATCCCTAAATACTATAGCATGTACCTAAGAATTCCCATATATAATCATACTTTATTATCACATCCAATAAATTTAACATTGATACCATATTATCTAACAGTTTGTATTCAGATTTCTCTAGTTGCCCCCAAAATTTTCTTTATAGCTTTTTAAATCCAAGAAATAATTATTGACAGTATGTGTGTTATGAGTCTAGTGACTAACCTGGATTCATTAACTGCCTTTATTTTTTATGACATTGACTTTGAAGAATGCAGGTGAATTGTCTTATAAAGCGTTCTACATTCCAGATTTGTCTGATTGTTTCCTACTGATTAACTTCATATTAAACTTTTTTGATAAACTTATCTCATGGGTGATGTGTATCCTATTCATTTTCATTTAATAATATTTTAAGTAATTGTTTTTTTCATTTGGAGGGATGTCAGTATACTTTAGGTATACTATACTTACTATATTTCTCATTGTGTTCCAAGCTTCATATTAAATATCAAAGCAACACCCCTGCACTTCCACCGCAGGCTCTTTTTTTCTGATGCACAGTTACATATGAAACCGTTTCTGGACCCATGTGGCTAGGGGAGCAGATACTTCAGGGAAGTAAAGATACACTTAAGAGAGTGGCAGAGGAAGGTTTGTAGTTGTTGATTTATCAAGGTTTGAGGTAGTTACTTCTTTATTCTATGTCCTGTGTTCTTGGAGTTATCCAGGGACTAAATCATATCATGTTAATACAGTTGTCGTTATACACTAAGAGTTGCAGTAATTACGTTGCTGTTAACCATAAACATCTTTCAACCTTATTGGTGGAGCATTGTCTTAGGTAGTACAGAACATCAGCCAATATGTAGAATTATCTTTTAATGAAAGGTTTCATTTGATCACTATATTTCTGCCCTAATATGGAATAGTTTTAGAAATACCCGTGATGTCAAATTTCTTTGACCTTTATTGGGTGCTAAAATGGAAGAAATAATCCATTTTGACTTTGTCAAACGCTAGACTCTGAAGATACCTTTTTCCCTTCATTTATTAGTCATATCTTTACTCTTACAGGTCTCTAGAGAAAACATTCTGTAGTTTTTTGTTTTTATATCAGTCTTTACCATTAGATTTTTTTTTCCCTGAATAAATTGCTGTAGCTTCCTGGAAATTAGAAATTGAGAGAAAATTTTGTTTTCTAGGTGAAGGGTCAGCAAACTACAGCTTATGGGCCAAATCTAGCCTGTTGCTTGTTTTTGAAAATAAGTTGTTATTGGAATGCAGCCTTGCCCATTCATTTAAGTATTACCTGTGGCAAATTTTTCACTACAAAGGCAGAGTTGTATAATTGTGACAGACTGTTTGGCTCACAAAGTCTAAAATATTTTGTTGCCTGGCACTTTACAGAAAAAGTTTGCCAACTCCTGTTCCAGATAGATAAAACATTACACAGGTGGTTCTCCTTTTGAGAAAATTTAATATTCAAGTACCCAACTTTGGAAAACAATCTAGAATTTTTTCTGGTTGCAAAGTATCTTTTACTGTACCATTACAGTTTTTTTAACTTAGTGCACATAGAAAAGTAATAATGAAAACAAATTTCAGAAGTGGGCAATTTGTTGTAGAAGATAAGATTTATTGGCTTGTGATTAGTATTTTAGAGCTCTCTCTTCTGTACAGTGTTTTGGGCAGTAAACAGTGTTATTTTCTGCTATCAGAAGTTAGGATGGTATTTAGAAAAATTGGTTTTGTAGGTTCATGATCTTGTTTTTATTATATTTCATATATTGTTTACCTTGATCATCATTTTCAGTTTCTTAAAATTACTTCATAATTATGATAATCACTTCAATTTTTTTGTTTATCATATATGCTTCATGCGGTATTTTGGAGTTTTTCCTCTGTTGAATAATTTACTTTTACAGAATATTTTGGACATAGGAATTACTGAATTTTTCTTAATTCTCATAATTTTGGGGGGTATAATTATGTTCCACAGAGTAAGTTTAAATAGATAATAAATAGGAATTGAATTTTAAAACTGGATAAAATAAATAGGCTTGGATTTTCAAAAGCATGTAATTAAATTTACTTACATTTATGCTTAAATTGAATTATTTATGATAATTTATGTAGGTAGTTTCCTTCCTACCTAAAGTATCGTGCACAAAATTATTATTTTCCTCACAGTTTACTGTACTGTGAGAATTTTATATACGGAAAGTAATAAAGATCAGAGCAAGTGTAAGCCCGCTCAGTGTCATGCCTTAGATCAAGAGGGCTTTCTTACGTTCTTTATAAGTAGAAAGTAAAACAAATCTGGTTCGATGATTTCTAGTTAATCTGAGTTTTATTGTATGTATCTCGAGAACTGTTCTTTGAAAATTGAATTGCTTTGGAGCATTGCTGAGCTGTCCTTGTAATGCTCTGAAACTGACCAGTTATGTGGCTTACATAGATGAGTCAGACAAAGGAAGCATTAACCTTAACCTTATGGAACGTTTTATTCTAGTGAAGTTAGTGATAAAGTAAATGTTTGTTTTTGTCTTTACTTGACTTCCGAAGAACCTGGAATTAGCCCAGAAACCTCCGTTTTAAGACTCTTTACCACTAATTAAGAGTTCCTTAATAGGTCAACCACCCATCCTCTCCGTTGCACAGTTTCATTATTTATGAAGTGGTTAGAAAAAAAAAATCTCTAATATTGTTTCAATAAATTCTTCAGATAGGAAAAATCTTGCCAAAAGTGAAAATTTGCTAAGAAGGAATTTCATCTGACTTTGCCTGCCAGTGGTGTATGTGTATAATTGCATGTGCACATACATTTGTTGTCCTCACCTTTACACTCTGCCCCTCTTAGAGCTTCACTGACTCTCAAATCTTTAACTTAAGTTCACACTTTTCTTCTGAGCTCTAGTATTTTCCAAATTTAATATATTTTAAAAGTAGATTTTTTTCCTCCTTGATTTTTCTCTGCTCACTTTTATACCCAGACTGGTTAAAAGAAAGAAAGACAGAAAACACAAACACATACACAGAAAGCTTCACTGTTGTTCTATCTTCAGTAGTAGCAGCACCAGCAGTCTTGTCAAATAAGCAACAATTTCAGGGTTGTCTTGAACAGTTCTCACCACCGATCAAGTTTGCTGGCTGATCTTCCAAATTGCATTCTCTTCCTTGCCTACAGGCTGCTGATGTCAACAAATTTTAGGAAGTATCTTTTTGTTTTTTAAGCTTTACAGTTTGTTATTAGGACAGTCAGGATACTTGCTAAATGTGCACATGTATAAAATGTGAATTTTAAGACTTCACAATAAAATATTGAATTACTATAACATTATATTTTGCAAGCATTGTTTGCATTCCACATGTAGAACACTTTACATCTCAGTAAAGGGGAAGGAGAACAAGAGCAATAAAAGAAATTGAAAATATATATGCTGCTATTCATCAGTCACATTAAGAAACTAAAGTACAGGCAATCGAATAGAATAGAATTATAAAAGATGGTAAAGTTGCAAGACATTATAGAGTAGATGCTTACTGCTCCAAGTGTGGATCAGGGACCAGCAGCTTCAGCATCACCTTGGAGGCTGTTAGAAATGCAGGACCTCAGGCCCTTGCTGAATCAGAATCTGCGTTTTAACAAGATTCCCAGCTAATTTATATGCACATTACAGTTCAAGAAGCCCTGGCCTCAATACTTGTGACCTAACACTGTTTTAAGTTTGTAGTGTGCTAATGAATTTAATCTCCCACAACAACCCCGTAAGGCAAGTACTATTGCTATTTCCCATTTTATAGTTGAAGAAACCTGTTTGACCAATGTTCCTCAGGTAGTAAGTGGCAGAGCTGGAATTTACACCCAGACATTTTGCTTCTGTATTTCTCAGTTGACTGTGCTGTACTCTCTGTATAAAGGGCTAAGTGAATATGGACTAAAGCAGCTTACAAATAGGGCTTGGCAAATAAGGAAAGACAACTTGAAGGTGAGATGAGAAGTGGATGCATGGCCCTAAACTCTACATTACATTTTTTAAATGCATTTACATGTTCATTTGAAGAAATGTATTAATTTATTCATTATTACTGTCTTACTAGATGAATTTGGTGACCACATCTTTTTTCTAGAATGTCAAAGTGTTATTTACTTCCCTTAACAATGAGTAAATGATGTCTTTATTACTAAACAGGATTTATTAGAATCAAAGCAAAAGCAAACACTGTATTTGAATTGATACATAGTAAGTGCTCAACTACTTAGATTTTGTCCTTTTTTTTTCCTAAATCTGAATGACGCTTGGGTTAATAGCACTTAATGTCAGTGTGTGCACTGATGTTTTTAAATTTGATTACTCATTAACCTTTTTGATTTATACAGCAAACTGAGAAGGAAGATGAATTGTTGAGCTATCTGTTTAGGGGTGAAAAGACTAGAAAACTTTTAATACTTTATGTGTTCTTGGGAAATTTTTCACAGAAGAATCCCAAAAGATTTGTTTTTGTTTTTGATCTATTCCTTCTAGATAACTGTAGTAATTTGATTTAAGTTTTAATCTGTTTCAGAGAAAAACACACTTTATAGACAATGATAGACAAATGGCATATACTCAAATATTTATAGCTGTTTAATGGCATTTTATAGACATTTATTTGGGTTTTGTTCTTATTTTTATTTTTAATTAAGGGAGTAGTTGGGTAGATGTGAGTTCATTGTGGCATTCAGCTTATATTTGCTTGGCTTTTTCATAGTCGGTGACACCCTAATTCCTAGCATGATAAATAGTAACCCTTTGTGCTTGATTTTGTTTAACTTATTTGAATTGTTTTCAAAATACATTCTTTTTACTTTTTTTTAAATCAGCTAAGCTTGTGTATGATTAAGTTTTTGTTTTGTTTTGTTTTTTTTGTTTGTTTGATTTTGTTCTTTTAGGGAAAAAATCCTATAAAATGGCTATTAAATTTTTAGCCAATAACAATGAGATAGTCTTAATATTACTTTGAATTGTATACCTCTTAATTCTTAGAGTATGTGGTTTTGTTGTTCTGTAGTGTCTTACTAAAATATTCATTTTTTTACAGTGTATTGCAAGTTCCACTGCATTACATGCAAATATGATTCACTCATACCTAGCTGTTTGTGGATTCAAACTCATAAATGAACCATTTTTAAGTTGTTAATAGTGTACTGACATCTTTCTGTGTTTTCTGATGTTTACAGATTCGAGTGGTGAATGCATTTCGTAGTTCTTTATATGAAGGATTAGAAAAACCGGAATCAAGAAGTTCGATTCACAACTTTATGACACATCCTGAGTTTAGGATAGAAGATTCAGAGCCTCATATCCCCCTTATTGATGACACTGATGCTGAAGATGATGCTCCTACAAAACGTAACTCCAGTCCTCCACCCTCTCCCAACAAAAATAACAATGCTGTTGACAGTGGAATTCACCTTACAATAGAAATGAACAAGTCTGCTACCTCTTCATCCCCAGGAAGCCCACTACATAGTTTGGAAACATCACTCTGATTGTAAGCTGAATGTTAACACACTAGCTGCATTGTAAAGAAACAAATTGAAACTGGGTCTTTTCACATATTGTGATGGACAAGCTAGTATTCTTGTCTTTGGACTTCAACAGAAGACACACTTGTACGAATGTAGATTTATTTTTTTAAAAAAAAGCAAAGCTTTCTGCCAGACTGAGGGTGCTTTTTGGGGGGTGGGAGAAATGAACTGACAGATAAACAGTAACTCAGCGTAAGTGACCCATGGATCATCAGTAGTACCCAGGCGTGGTCCTGAACAGTATATTAGCAGAGCTTTAGTTTATCTCAGTCCTGGATGGGAGAGGGAAGAGTAAAGCTGGGCAAGACAAAGAGCCCTGGATCATTGAATTGATACTTTAATTTCTGCTGTTGGCTGTTAATAATTTGGATTATTTATGTTTATAAATGATACAGATCTGTTTACAAGGTTTGTAGATACTTTTTTTGTTCCTGTTCATAGATGGGAAGCTTCCTTATAACTGATGCAGAGAAAAATTAGTCCTTCAAATACTGCTGTATTTTCAGGAAAAAAAAAAAAAGGGGGGGGTGTTTCTATTGAAACTGTACTAAATTTTTGCCTACAATTTACCTTGTTAAATATTGTAGATAAATTGCTAATATTAATAGCCAAATAGATAACACTAATGCTTTGTTTTAAAAAAAAAATGAAAAAACAAAACAAAACAAAAAAACCTGAGCAGTGGTGTTCTAATGAAGTTATGACATCTGTCCTAATTAGTTTCTTAAATACATTTACTACTTAATGGTTTTGAAGCAACTGTTTAATTTTTAAAATTTTTGAAAACTTGCTAATAACCTTTTGTTCAGAATTTAGTAGATTGTTTAATGCAGGACATCAACTACACAATGAAAGATGCTTGAAATGCGTTTGTTATTTCAGGCAAATCAAATTAAATCAAACTATCAAACTACAAAAGAACCTTAGTCCTTTTTGTTTTTGTCTAAACATGTTAGTTCAGTGATGTCTTGGTGAACTGTGAGTGAACTGTATTGATTTTTCTTTAGAGACCTTCACACAGCATGAGGGCTGTTGACATTTTGAAAAAGGTTAATAAGTAGAAACATACATGTTTTCCTTTTGTTTTTGAAACTTGTTTGTAAACATAAATAAATATGCCCTTTTATTAAATAAATTTATGGCAATGTTTTTTTAAAAGACATTTCAGCTTCTTTTCTCAATTCTGCATATAGAGTGCATTATTCTGTTCTCTTTGACCACAATTGGAATGAATTTCAAGATGGTAACAGCCCCATGAAGTACCGTTTAAATTCCTTGCTGGTAATCTGATAGAATCAGATTAAGAAAATTAACACAATTTTGCCATTTGACAAACTCTTAGTAGAATTTAGTTTGTCTAAGCTAGCCTTACAGGTAAAAAAAAAAAATAATGACCACCATTGTCTTTGATACGTTTATTTTAATTCTTAGGTGGCCAAATAACAGATTAGATAAAATGAGATTGCATGAAAAAGTTCTAAAATGATATATTTAGATGCAGTAATTAACCATATGCTAGAATGCCCATTTCTAAGCCAATTGGATTCTTCAGCTCTCTTTTTCTTTCCTTTGTCTACCTTCTTCCCTTTTTTGCTTCTGTCTTTAGAAACTGGCATGTGTTAGGGCCCAGATTTCACAAGATATACAATCCTCAGGCTTACGTAAAGTTTACGAGGACTACTAGGATAACTGAGAGTGCTGACCCAGCAAAGAAACATTTAGTTGATGGTGCTTGATACTTATGGTGGGTGGGGGAAATCTTTTTCTCTCCATCAAATCTTTGCAGTAATCCTCTGCAAGTCTTAGAAACACATTGGCTCTGTCAGCATTTGTAATTGTACATTTATTCATCAGGTATTTATAGTGAATCATACTGTAAAAAAAGAGGTAGCATGATATGCTGGAAAGCATATTAGACTAGGAGTCAAGACCTGGTTTCTAGTCTTGGTTTTGCCGTTAATGTGCTGCATGATCTTGGGAAAACCATTTACCCTAAATAAGGGTGGCAGACTATCTTGAAGAACCCTTTCAACTCTAATAATTTACCCTATCAACTGGAGAGCCCACAAGGCATAGGGAATAGAGAAAAGGGAAATGTTTTCAGGTTTCTTTTTTATTTTGGTTATGCTTAAATATGAATGTAATTACCAAAAGATTTAGAAGTGCATGTGCTTTGGAGGATTTATATTGAGCTTTTACAGTATTCATTTTTCAACTCAAGGCAATGGCTTTCTACACCAACTCTAATTCATAAACGGGTCTTACGACATCCATGAAGTAGTAGCAAGACATGCTTAGTGTGTATTTCTCTCTTTGAGACACTGTAATTTCTACCAGAAATTTCCAGAGCATTATGTAAGTAGAAAAAAAAATGCAAGCAAGCTGGTAAAGATCTTGGATCCCATTATATAGTATATATAGCTGAAATCTGTAATTCAGTCACTTTTTCTCTTTTATCCTCTAACCAAAAAATTGTTTAATTTTGCATCCCAAATGTTTTTAATCTTTGTATATTTTTAAAAAATCCTTTTCTCTTCATCATTGCCTTTTTTGTGGTTGTAAATAGACTTACTTGCACTTTGAAGATGAGTTACTCCTTGTCATCTTACAAATATGTGATATGGTAATTTTCATAACAGATGTCAGTTTTGAACCAAGAATTGGTGATTTGTTTATAAGAAAAAAACTGGCTTCATTTCTGTGAAATTGCTCTTTGAAAATTTCTTTTTACACGTGTAAGCCAACTGAGATACCGTGATGGTGTTGATTTCTTTCAATGATGCTTACCATCTATTTTAGCCACTGAGCCTTTTATTATTTGTCTATTTGTAAAGTTTATTTGTCTTAACTCATTTAATAAATATACTGTTTATCTGTTTCTGAATGGGGACTGAACTTTTTGAATATTGATACTGATTTGAAAATATTTTGGAACTACTTTTTTCTATTTGAAATTTAAAAAAATTAATTGAAAATTCTATAATGTACTTGAAATGTTATGGTTGTGTTACAGTGAATCACTGTTCTAATAATATGCATGATCTTGCTTCTAAAATGAGAAGTGGGTACATTGTCCCTACTCTCCTACCCACTGTCCTCAACCCTTATAGCACAATAGATCATTTCTGCAGTCTGTGGGAGTGTAATCTGGTTTTAGAACAGATTAGTTTTTTACATTACATGTAAGAGCTTTTCTTTTTCATTAAATTATCCATACTTGTCAATACCAGTTATCTGAATTAACTCTATGGTAAAAATTAATAAAATTACCTTAGTTGATTTTTATAATATACTATTAATGTAAATTAGCAACTTTGTCGAAATACTGAGTAAACTTTAAATGACAATGAATACCATATTTTTCAGTTAGTGTGAATCATTACTAAATTATTGAGTATACTTAAGTACCATGTTTGTGACATGAAAGATAGTTTCCATTTTGTCAAATTGGGTTATATGTATTATGTATTAGAATTGAATTTTGAGTTAAGTTCTCTTTGTAAAAATTAGCTGAGGAAGAAAGAGGAGTGTCTTTAAGCCTTTGCATGTTGACATTGTTCCTTCCCCATGCCTTTAAGATTGTGTCTTATTGCAGCTGCTTTCTTTGTTTAACCTGTGCTACTCTGAGACTCTTAGGCTCAAACCCCCATCAACTTTTATCTTTTTTAATTACTCTGTTAACATTCATTCATAGACCAGAATAAAAGGTACTCTTAATAACATAATTATACCACCTCACTAAAAATCTGAAAAATAATCTTTCTTTTAGAATAGTATTTTTATACCGTAAAGAATGTTTCATGTGCTCAGGGAAGTTGGTAGTTGTGTTTCTGTACTTTTCTCATCAGTTTGTGTCACAAAGGAAATTACCGGACCAGGAACTGCGGCTCATGCTTGTAATCCCAGCACTGGGGAGGCCAAGGCTGGACAATCATTTGAGAGCAAACTGAGCAACAAAGCTAGATCCCCATCTCAATACAAATAAAAATTAAAAATTATCTAGTGGTGGTGTACGTGGGTAGTCCTCGTTACCAGGGTGGCTGAGGTGAAAGGATCTTTTGAACCCAAGAGTTCGAGGCTGTAGTGAGCTGTGGTCATACCACTGCACTCTACCCTGGGCAACAGATTAAGACCCTATCTCAAAAGAAATTACCTTTATTCAAAGAGTTTCTTTCTCAACCGATTGGTAGCTTGACTCCTTAAACTCTCCGTTGAGAGTTTGCTTTTATGCTTTATATCAAAGAACTGTTTAACATTTTTCCTACTAAAGTATTTGAGTAGACGTGTTTAATCTGTTAGTTCAGGGTGTCATTGTTGAACAGTATAATAATGGTTCCAGTGTAGGGAATCAAAGTTAAGAAAATGTGCATGTGTGCTTATACAGTATCAGTCTGTGGCACAACTTCCTTAACCACCACTACATCCTAGGAAAACAAGTTCCCAAATCAGTAACATACAGTCTGGGTTTGGGTTCAGTGCAGGGAATCCATGGAATTCTCTTAATTCAGGGTTATAAAGACCACATTTTTTCCAAATCAGTTTTCAGATCATTAGATATAAGCACCAGTACTTTCCCTAGTTATTAGAAGGGATATTGTCACAACAAATTAGTAATTATAGACTACTTGATACATACTAAACACTTTACATGGATTATGTAAGCAACCCGGTAAACATTCTGCTGTTTTACAGCAGGGAAATAGGCTTAGGGAGTACAGGTAACTTGCTCTAGATCACATGATTAGGTAGTAGAGCTGGGATTCACACTTGAGGCAGACCATTTCAAGAGGCCAAACCAGTAGCCACTGGTCTTTACTGTAGGACTAGCATCTTGTTAACCTGAATCAGGGCCCAGATTTTTGAACAGTTAAAATGTCTGTTAACCTCTTAAGTATTTCCTTTATTGCACTTTTCTGGTATCAAATGCTTCTGAGAGGATCTTTAGGAATCTTCACAAACTTACTGGAGGATAGCTCAAAAGACTGAGGCAGAATCACCTATTAAGATGTATATTCCAGGCTTTCTTCATGATCAGACCTCCTCTAGCTGAAGAGTTAAAGATAAACTTGGTAGAATGGTGCTTTTAATAGCATATTTTGAATAGAGAATTTCATCATCTTGTGCTTTTTAAAGATGGGTATGCGATTCAAAGTCTTACAGATAGCCCATTAATTTAACCTGTTACTTTGTTTCCTAAATAATTTGGGATGAATAAATATAACATTAGTGAGATACTCTGTAGTTTTTGGTTTTGAAACTTGTGAGACTAAAGAATAGGTTGTTTTACTTTCAGTTATTTTGTTCTTAAAGAGTATTTTCTTTGATGAAAAATCTTTTTTTTTTTTTTTTTTTGAGATGAGTCTTCATTTTGTTGCCAGGCTGGAGTACAGTGGTGCAATCTTGGCTCACTGCAATCTCCGCCTCCCGGGTTCAAGTGATTCCCCTGCCTTAGCCTCCCAAGTAGCTGGGACTACAGGCGCATACCACCGTGCCTGGCTAATTTTTTGTATTTTAGTAGAGACGGAATTTCACCATGTTGGCCAGGATGTTCTCAATCTCCTGACCTCATGAGCCACCACACCCAGCCATTGAAAAATTCTTAAGGCAATAATATTTAGCCCTATTGGCATGTTGGATTTTAAATGATCTGTTTTTAAAATAAGAAAATTGTAGCCATTTTTAACCTACTGTCTTGATGCCATTTTATATTAATGTTGTTTGCTTTATAAATGGTTCCCCTTGGTCTGTAAAAATTAGGTACTGATTTTTATAATCTTAAAGATTTCTTTGCTAAGAAAAAGTATCTTAAAACATTTTCCTGGAGGGAAGGTGGGCAAAGTGGTGAATTGGGAAGGTTTTGGATGTGTTAGGTGGACTGGTGGTTGAAGAGACTGAGGGTAGAGATGTAGACAACAGTTAAGACATTAAATTGTACAGTCCTGAGGTATAGAAGGATTTGACTAGGTTAATAACAGCAAAAGTAAAGAGAATAGAAAAAGAAGAGTACTTGAAAGCATAGAGGAAATATAGCAAAGCAGGAAACCTAGTTGATGGCATTTCAAGGCATCGTCTACTTTTGGATTTGTTGGTTACTTAACGTGTAGAATAAAAGAACATTGAATTAGGTGACCCCTTAATTGGCTGAACGATTGGATTAAATATCAGTCTGGTAGTGGTTTCAAAGCATTGTTTGTAGATCTGTCTTGTACAGAAAATCTTCCAGATTTTCTGTAAAACAGTTGTTTCAATAAGGAAGTAGAAGGAAAGCTCGTCGCTGTCTTGGGCAGCATTAAGCTGAGAAGGGTTGAGAATAAACTAGATGACAAAATCAGGAGTCAGTGATGAGATGACTAAAACAATAGTTTAATATAGATAAATGTAAAATCCTGCTCTTTGGTACCTAAAGTCAGAAACAAAATGACAAGAGGAGGCAGAGGTCTGCTAAAATGTGGAAAAACTAGGTTTTGTTGACAGTGAGAGTGGAAAAGGTGCATTCTAGAGTGCCGAATCCTCACCTTGAGGGACATATGAAGGTTTGGAATAAATACAATGAGGAATGTTCCTGAAAATAATAAGAGATAAAGGCTAGTTTGAGCATCAGTGAGGAAAACCAGAACGTGAGTATACATTTTGGTCACAAGCAAGACTGAGATGCTGTAAAGCTGAGGACAGATATGAAGTTGAAGGTGGTTCAGGTTTGGGTACCAAGGTAACATAACCTGAATAAGGCAAAGCCATCTAGGTCAGTCACAGCAGGAGTGAGGTGGCCAACTTGAGCAAATACCTCCAAGAAGCTATGAGTGGCTCTTCATTTGCTCCTTAACAACTCTAACCTCACATAGCTGTCACTTGCTTCTCTTCTTCCATTGCTATGAGCACATTATGTGTTCACATGTTCTTCCTGCTCCTGTAAATTCCTCAAAGCCCCTTTTGTACTTGCATCTCTTCACAGTGCTTGTACCACCCTGCCTCTCCTTCCTCGACACAACAGATATGTAAAAAAAAAAAAAAAAAAAAGTGCTTTTTTTTCTCCCAAAGGAAAATCACGTCTCCAGGAGAAGGTGTTGAGGCTCAAAGAGTGGCTCTCTTAGGTGTGGGAAGAGGCACACTTTAGAACTAGCAGTTCACCAGAACTGGATTCTAAATGGTTCCAACTCTTATACCAACGTTTAATATCTTGAACCCTCAGTTTCCTCAACAGGAATATGAATATTGCAATTTCTGCCCTGCTTTAAAAGTTAAGATGAACTTGAAAATGTGAAAACACTTTTAACAATTATAAAGCACAGTGCATGCTAAGCCTATTGACTGGGCAACTGAAACAATCCTGTGAAGAACTATTCCTGTCTCCCCCAGGATGTTTGGCTTAAATAAAAAATTTCGGAGTTAAAAAAGACCCTCAAGTCCCAACTGGGTCATAAATACCCAGGCATTATGATGGTTACCCAGGAAATTCATCTCATTAGAATAATAGTGTTTGCATCCATTTCCATTTTTTCTGTTTTTAGTCAATAATATCTTTTTACCTTCTAAAAAGAAGCAGCTTGCTTTCTTCTGGGTGGTAAATAAATGAGTGTGCTAGTGATCCAGTCACTCAGTTTTTTATTATTTATCATTTAACCAAACACTAGAGTTGCTCTGGTGGTTTGGGACCATTACCCAGCTTTAATTGCTCTTTTGTTCCCAGTCATATCTTCATTTCCGTAATAAACCATGGGATAGATCAGTACTTCCCAAACTTTGCTGTACATTGGCGTCACTTGGGAGAACTGTAAAACATACCGGTGCCAGGCTCCCAGCTCAAGCATTGTGGTCTAGGGTGTGGCTTGAGTGAGCACTGATGCTTAAAAAATTCCCAATGATTCTAATATGTGGCCACACTTGGGGAACTACTGAGTAAAACAGAGGGAAGCATTGAGAACACAATGATGAAATGCAAGAAGTTAATGAGCATTAAAGTACACAGGTCAGTATATTAAACTTTGGTTTTTGTTCTTCTTTTTAGAGACAGGGTACAGTTCTAGCTCACTGCAGCCTCGAACTTCTGAGCTCAAGTGATCCTCCTGCCTCAGCCGAGTAGCTAGGACTACAGGTGCGTGCCACCATACCCAGCCAATTTTTTTTTTTCTTTTTATAGAGAGGGAGTCTCACTATGTTGCCCAGGCTGTTCTCAAACTCCTGGCCTCAAACATTCCTCTCATCTCAGCCTCTTGAATTGCTGGGATTACAAGTATGAGCCACTATGCCCAGCCAAGCCTAGTTTTTTGTTTTTTTGTTTTTGTTTTAGTTTATTGTTATTAAAAACTTAAATTTTTGGTGGAAGTTTATTTATACCAGGTTAAAAATGTCTTCATCTCATTTTTTTAAAAGCAAATTATGACCAAATTTAAAATAAAAACTAGTTGATTTTATGAAAGCAAAATGAAAGGATTTCAAAATCAGGTCATGAAAGTTTACTTTTAAATTCTAGTCTCTCTATATATTTTTTGCCCCCTGGCCTGTGACCAAAGCCATCTAGTCTATATTTATAGATACAGTTTCAAAATCAAGCAATATGCCTTTTTAAAGTTTATTTCTAATATATTGTACTTTTTGGCATAGTTGAAAGTAAACAGCATGTATCACTTGGCAGGAAAATGTCAGATTTTATGATGAATATTAAACATTTAGGTATTTAAGAGTAAACATCTTTAAAATTAGATGTTTATATAAAATCACCTAGTGCCTGGGAAAAATTACTAGTTGATTTTTTGTTGTTGTCTCTAAGAACAGTTTCTAAGTCAAATTGGTCAAAAAATATTGGCTCCAACCATCCAGTTAACCCCTAAAAGATCCCATAGCATACCCAACTGGCAGTCTGTTCCTGTACCATATCTAACTATAGTTACAGTGCACAAACTGATTTATTGAGCCCCTATTGTGGGTTACTTGCTTTTGTATTTTACCTCAGTAAGTCATTACAAGTCTACCCCTCTCTTACAATAAAGAAGTTAAGACCTGTGACCACACAGCTAGTTAGTATCATCTAGGATTTGAATCCAGAATTGTTCAACAACCAAACTCATGACCATTTCACTGTATTTGAAATGGTAAATCAGAAATAGCTTGGTCCAGTGACTCTTAAGTTTTGAAATCCTATCAAACCAGTTCTTTGCAGAGTTTTTCAGGTACATAAAGGTACCTTGCAAATCCCTCAGCCCCTAAACTTCATTCCCATCTTCTCTTCTTTGCTCAACATCTCCAGTTTCTACAACTGTTCAGGAACATAGACCATCCTTAGTGGGGTGCCCATATGTCCCCGTTTGCTAGGGATAGACTTGGTATGCAGGCCTGCCATCCCACTGTAATTAAGAGCAATCTGGGCCAGGAGCAGTGGCTCACGCCTGTTATTGTAGCACTTTGGAACCCTGTCTCTACTAAAATGCAAAAAATTAGCTTAATAAGAATCGCTTGAACCCGGGAAGCGGAGGTTACAGTGAGTTCAAGATTGCGCCACTGCACTTCAGCCTGGGCAACAGCGAGACTCTGTCTCAAAAAATTAAAAAATAATGTTTCAAGTTCCATCATCATTTCTGTCCTTTTTCTCCGGTGTGTCTGTATTCCTCTTGTCTGCAACCTGGCAGCTGTTATTTTGAAATTGTGAAATTTAGAATTCCACTATGACAAGTGGAAAATTGAGAAAAGACGCGGAGTCACTTTTTCTCATAGTGTAGGTGACAAGGAGGTTCCCAAGTATATTCTAATAAGAGTAGCTCTCAAAAGTTAATCTCAGTAAAGCCTCCTAAAGCCTCTAGCAAAGAAAACTGCTGCAATCCCATGTGCAATTCTCCAGACTAAGCTGTTTGGCGGAAGCCTACCTTTTTTTGCCTGAAGTCCAGGAGACTGAGGATGTAACTGGGGACATGATCGTTGATTCAAAGGTGATTGCTTAAGTATCTTAAAAATGTCTGTAGCTAATCTGAGTACCTGCTTAAATTCCAAAGCCCTGCGGCTTTTTTCCTTCTTTTTTTTTTTGAAGGATAGACCTTACTCCCCAGAAATACATTGTGAGTCAGACACCCCTTTGAGGACAGTATCTAATAAAATGACTGACAGGTGATCAATTAATGATTTAGTGAATGAAATCAAGTTCTTTTTAAAAATGCTTTCCTACATGATTTTAATAGCAAAATAAGTAATAATCGAAGCTTAACACTATTTTAGTGTACTTTCATGATGAAATAACATGCAGTTATTTAAAATGTTTTTTAAAACTTTAAAAATCATACATTTTATAGCCTGCTCTTTTCATTCAGCATAATATTGTAAATATTTCCATGTCAATATTCTAGATTTAGTGCTGCACCTTAGTTGTGTGGGTCAGAACACGTTATTCAGTCTCTATGAGCTTTACCTTATCTTTCATCTGTAAAATGAAGCTAACAGTTTATCTGCCTATGGTAGTTTAGCATTGTGGTGAACAAATGAGATGAAGAGTCAGGAAATCCTAGTACAGGACAGCCTGTAAAACAGACTCAGTAAATATACTGTGGTAACAAAGAAAAGAACTTTTGGCCTGGTGCAGTGGCTCACACCTGTAATCCCAGCACTTTGGGAGGCCAAGGCGGACAGATCATCTGAGGTCAGGAGTTCAAGACCAACCTGGACAACATGGCGAAACCCTGTCTCTACTAAAAATACAAAAATTAGCCAGGCATGATGACATGCGCCTGTAATCCCAGCCACTCAGGAGGCTGAGGCAGGAGAATCACTTGAACATGGGAGGTGGAGGTTGCAGTGAGCTGAGATCACGCCACTGCACTCCAGCCTGGGCAACAGAGTGAGGCTCTGTCTCAAAAAAAAAAAAAAAAAAAGAACTTTCATTGACTACTACTAGCAAGTTATTTAATATGTGCTGCTCCTAGTACGATGTGGGAGGCAAAGTAAATCAGGTATTGCAAACTGGTAGCATGTTGAGCCCTATCTAATCCATAGATGTGTTTGACTTGGCCAGAATGGTAATGCCTCACAAGGTTTGTTTTTTTTTTCTTTTATGTTTTTCATTGATTGCCTACATTAAAAATTGGATTTCACCAAAGACATCCACATTTTTTGGCATCTGGCAGCATTAGGCCTTCATTCCCATATGGTAACAATAACCTACTGCTTTTCCTATCCTCTCCAGTTTGCCACTGTCCCCAGCACTCCTTGTGGTCTCTGTGCCACTGTCATATATCAGTGTTGGTAACCATTTACTATTGTTTCAGTCATGGTAGGAAAGTGAAATATTTTTGTTGCTATCAAGTGTGAAATAAGGAAAAATTTATGAGGATATATTTTAAAGAAAAATTCTTGTCTCTCTGGTCATCTTCACTCATGTTACCTGCCTGACCCCATAGGCATTTATGTGGAACCTGTAACCTCTTATAAAATTTTAGAGCCATAAGGAACCAGCACTTTGGACCAGACAGTCGTATTTTTCTGGTATAGACAAATGAGTTAAGACTAATCATGCCTTTCCTGGTATAGATGAGTGAGTTAAGATCTCTGAGAAATTATGACTTGCCCAGGATCCTGGTAAAAAAGTAAGGTTAGGGCTGAATCTAGATGTAGAGGGTTGTCTTTATATTTGGTATTTGGAAGTTTTATTTTTTATTTTTAAATAAAATGAGTGTAAATTCTCTTTAGAGTAAACAAACCTTCCAACAATGCTCCCCTCTACAAACTACATATGTAACTCATGGTTTTCTAAAGTAGATTTTTATCATTTTCTGACAATTTCAATAAACTTTTTAGCTTAATAAGCTTTAGTTTTGCCTCAGTGTTTGTAGCAAATTTAATGAGATCATCTGAAAAGTATTGAATTCTGTGTTACTAGTTTTCCTTTTCTCAAAACTGAAGAACCTGGGCAGAACTTGAAAGCCACACAACCTTGACCCTTACATCTGTAGATTTCCAAAAGTTGTAAATTTGGTTTGGTCTGTCAGGAAAAGACTTGACAGTGGCTCTCAATTAACTGTGGAACTGGAAGACCCACAAATAATAGATTCACTTTTGTAGATAATTTCAGTCTTCTCTAAAGCATTACTTAATGCAAATAACAAACAAATTAAATTATTTTGTTTTTGTGTTCTTTTCTTCCCCTCTCCAGTTGCTGGAAAGGGAAACAGCCCAAATAAGTTGGAAAGCCAGTAACATGGGTAATTCACAATTAGATCTGTACTAATTAAGTGAAGCATTATTAGTATGTATAAAAATATAAAGCTCTTTTGAGGCCAGGCTTAGTGGTTCACACCTGTAATCCCAGCACTTTCGCAGGCCGAGGTGGGTGGATCACCTGAGGTCAGTAGTTCAAGATCAGCCTGGCCAACATGGAGAAACCCCGCCTCTACTAAAGCCACTGCACTCAAGCCAGGGCAACAGACTGAGACTCTGTCTCAATAAAAGATAAAGCTTTTTTGAGATTTACCATGAGACTGAATTCATTTGAAAAATAAACCCAAAAGGAATTATAGCTAATAGCTTTACTTTCAAAAACATTTTAGCTTTTTATACTTTCTTCATTTTCTTTTTTGGAACATTGCTTTCAGCATTGAATTGGAAACCACTTTATATGGGAGATTTTGTGTTATATTTGTTATGAAACATTCCCAAATATAAATAGCTTTGGTTTTTATTTCAGATTATAATAATAATCTATGCTCACTGTTAAATTGGCAAAGTATATAATCACAAGGAAATCTGTTAAGCTCATCACACAGACTTAAAATTTTGGTGTATTATTCGGAAGTTTGCATTGTGTGTGTGAATACCATCATTCATATCTAGCCAAACCACTGGAACTGTACACAGTTGAGATTTCAGGTATTTACCATTCAGTTGATGGATTTCGAATGGCCCACTGCAATTTAAATTGTAAAGTGGGGCAAGAAACACTTCAAGAAAAAAGTATGCATATATGAAGGTATAAGGCTTGGGCCGTCAATATCTGACCAGACTGGTTGAGAGGAAGAGAGCCAAAGATCTTGGTTCACAATGAGGCTGTCCCTGAGAAAAGAAGTGAGAGTGAAAATGCTGCAGCTATATGGTAAAGTCTGCCTCCTTTCCAAAAGGGCTGCAAAATGAAGCATAATAAGCAGTGGCCCAAGCTATTCTTCTGTGAGACCCTCATAATTGGAGAGAAGGACATAAACAGAGAAGCCATTTCTCCATCAGAGAGAGGGAGATGTTGTAGGCTAAACAGGACGTTTATCAAATGACAATAGACCCAAGGGGCAAGTGTGGAAGACCCAAGCTGAGTGGCAATGGCAAGGCAGTATTGTAGTAGCAAGCAGCATTGTTATTCTATTAACTCAAAGTGATGCTTTGGATTCTGTTTCAGAAACCATTGCACGTCTGCCCTATCCAGGGAATATTCTAGGCAGAAGGAGAACCAAGATGAGAAAGAATTCCCCGTATCTGAGGCTGATACAGGAACAATTATAATACCACACTAAGTGCAATAATGATGTCAAACAGGGTATGTTGGAAGGTTAAATTCAACAAACCTGGGGACCCAGGTTTAAAGGATATCTAACAAAGAAAGTCCATGAGCAAGAATTGAGAGACGGACAAGGTTTTGCTATATGGGAAAAATGGAGAGAGTCCGGACTGAAAACAGCTGCTACAATGAAGCAAGAGAGACAGTATTTCTTCATGATCTACAAACTCATAAGGTAAGCAATAGTGCTGAATTTACTCTTCAAGATTTATTGAATTACAGCTGTTTAAAATACAGTAAAAATCTAACACAAGCTAATGGGAAGGGCTTATCTGATTAACCAGATTCTTTGAGACAGGGGATTGTATTGCTTTTAGTTATATAAACGTCATTTAAATGGTGAGCGTAGCTGTGTTTGATACTAAGTTTTGGAAACTGACAATGAAACATTGGCTTATAAATGGGTGCTTTTGGCATGTTGTTTTCTAGCATTTAAACCTTTCCCCTTACAATCTTGATTATGCCGTGAATTTGCTAAGCTCACTTTCCTTTTGCTTTCATCTAAAGCAAAATAAATCTTGAAAATGAATAATAAGTAGCATGTTATTTTGTGCAAAATAATACTGATAACATTTTGATGAGCAAAATGAAATAATATGCCTGAAATAAATAATATGTTTAGTAAATATGTACTCATGGGTCAATCTAATGACAGGAAAAGAAAGCTTAAAGATAAGTATCTCTGTGTCTTCAATGCCATCTGTACAACTTCATGTCAAGATCTAACATAATTAGGAAAAAAAAACTCCGTCTTAACGCCAACACAACTAATTCCATGAAGTTTGAGTCATCATAAAACTCAAATTGTTTTATGATTTCTTTTATCCATGCCTTTTAACTGTATAGTACATTTTAGTGTATATACAGTTTTATGGAATGTGGAGGCAGCATGTGATTTAGTATTTTCTATCCAGACTGTTTACTTTGTAGTCAAACATTCTTCAAAAAATTTTAGTCTCCCCTCCCCTCACCCACTCTGATTTTCTGTTCAAGGCTGTCAGTTCCTATTTAGCAAGGTTAATTGAGACCTGGAATCTCAAAGCCTCTGATACAGAAGCAACTTTTGCCATCCTTAATAGTTTTCTTTGAATTTGCTGCCAGGTCTGATTCTACACATAAATATTTAAATGAGTTGGTGGAAAAAAAAACAGACTTTTTTTAACAAGAGTGGGTAAGCAAGGATACCATGAAATAATTTATGACATGAGAAAGAACTTTCATTCCTGCATATTTCTTTTTGCAAACTTCGTGGTTATTGTCAAATTTGCAGATGTCTTTCTTATTGCTCTTCATTAAACTTTCAGTCTCCTGTGGAATTGCTGAGTCAACCAGGAGATAATATACCACATTTGCAGGAGCCCATTCTGTTTTAATTATCTCCCCTTAATGTCACCAAGGAGGTGGGGTTGAGAGGGCCCTTTGCTGTGACCCTTAACTCTTGGAAAGTGAGCATCTTTTGAGAGCCAGCTTTGAGCAGTTCACTTCGGACTGCTGACATATTTCTTTTTTACCTCTTTAAAAAGCAGAGCCTGCTTTGGAGTGCAGTGGAAATAACCCACCACAGAAGAAATAGTCTGTAAACCGAAGAACTTGTTGTGAATGTTGGTTTTTTGCCACAGCCTCCTGCAGGGAAGGAAGAAACCTTGTCTCTTTCCACCACCTCATTTCCTCTTTCCAGCCAGAGGTCACCCACCCAGTTTAGACAGGAAGAAGGCCCTGAGAGGAGAGCCAGGCCCTGTGCTTACTGGTCCATGCCTGAATAGTCCAATTGGAATATAATGTGAACCACATAAGTAATTTTTAATTTTCTAGTAGCTGCATTGAAAAAGTAAAAAGATATAGATGAAATTAATAATATATTTTAACCCATCATATCCAAAATATAATTTCATCATGCAATCAATAGAAAATTTATTAACAAGATATTTTGCATTCTTGTTTTTTTTCATAGTTGTAAGATTTGATACACCTATATAATTTTATTGCAGCAGTTTTCATTTTTCCATAAAGAGATACCTGAATGTCTGGAGCTTTTCATAAATCACTACACATCCATTACCTCAAAGTGGGGACCCATTCTTATTTTTTTCTTATTTTTTTTCCATTTTTTTAATTGCATTTTAGGTTTTGGGGTACATGTGAAGAACATGCAAGATTGTTGCATAGGTACACACATGGCAGTGTGATTTGCTGCCTTCCTCCCCATCACCTATATCTAGCATTTGCATTCTTTTTAACAGAATCTTCAAACTTAGGTATTTTATACTTACAGCATATCTCAATTCAAACATTAAATTTTCATTGGAAATACATATTTGGTTATTTAATTTTTATAAAATTAACAGCTGAAAAGATTGATTCACAAGTTGTTTCAAGTATACTAAAAATTGCTTTTTAATAACAACCAAGTGTCAGTTTTTTAAAATAAATTGAAATTAAATAAAATAAAAAAGATTTTCTTAGGTCCAAAGCCACATTTAAAGGGCTCAGTTGCCACGTGGCTGATGGCTACCATATCGACAGCAGAGAGTCATACACTTGTGAGTTAACGTGTGATCCACAAAATGGCAGCATCAGCATCACCTAGGATGTTATTAAAAAGGCAGAATCTCGGGCCTCACTCCAGACCTACGGAATTGGAATCTACATTTTAACAAGACCACCAGGTGATTTGTATGCAAAATATAGTTGGGCAATATTGATCTATTTAACACATCAGGAAAATTAGTATTATTGCATTCTTTTTACAGATGAGTATAGTGAGGCTCAGCAAAGTTGCATAGTGTGCTGAAAATCACAGAGTTAATAAGTGAGGGAGCTGAAATTCAGACAAAAGCCTTGCCCGTTTTTAATCCCATATCTTTCTAATATCACGTTCTTTCTAGTAGTTGTCACCTAAAGCATGGAACATGGTACTTACTAGTGGTATGAAAGGTAATTTTAAATTATGTCCAGAGAGCATTTTTAAAAGCGCCAAAATACAAAGTTTGAAAATGTATCCCTTTTCCATCGTTTTTTAGTTTAGAAAAACTAGACAGTAAAGTCAAAGGTAAGATCGCTGCATGCTGCCATTATGTTTTCAATAACTTAGCTGAAACTGTGCTTATAAGGAAAACTTAGCTGAAAGTGTGCTCCAGCCTCAAAATCTTTGGCAAAGTATCTTGCTAAGTCTTCGTAGCTTTATATCCTTTCATTACATTTATTCTTACTTTCACCTTCTATTTATGGCAAATGATCCTGGCTTTTCATTTATAGGCTGATATATAAAGTAGATGTATTTAAGAGAGAGTAGTTGTAAATGTGCATACAGATGGCTCATAGATATGGCCACATAGGAAGGAAGCCTGGGAATGACTGACGTGTGGGAAACACACCAGAGACAGTCACCAGCAATTCAAGCCCTAGAGAAGACTGAAGTACCCCAAGTATAGTGAACTTTTGTTGTGAGTCAGCTGAACTTGTCTCCCAATGCCAGTGCCCCTTCACAGTGCCACTTCAAAGCATTTAACAATCGTTATAATTGTGTGAGAGAGAGAGAGTGTGTGTGTGTGTGTGTGTGTGTGTGTGTGTGTGTATTGTGGATGCTAACTGTATTTGTTTGGTTGCTGATATGGTTTGGCTGTGTCCCGACCCAAATCTTTTCTTGAATTGTAGTTCCCATAAACCCTACGTGCCATGGGAGATACCTGGTGGGAGGTAATTGAATCATGGGGGCAGTTACCCCACTGCTGTTCTTGTGATAGTGGGTTCTCACGAGATCTGATGGTTTTATAAGGAGCTTTTCCCTCTTTGCTCAGCACTTCTCTCTCCTGCCGCCATGTTAAGAGAATATGTTTGTTTCCTCTTCTGCCATGATTGTAATTTTCATGAGGCCTCCCAGTGATGCGGAACTGTGAGTCAATCAACCCTTTTTCTGTTATAAATTACCCAGTCTTAGGTATTTCTTCATAGCAGCATGAGAACATACTAATACAGTTGGTCAGCATTTTCTACATCCCAGCACAGAAAAACAAAAAGATACCTAACCTCCTCAACACAACAGTAAGGCTATGGGCTTAAGACGTAAGGCTATGGGCTTAAAACATAAGCCCAGACAACTGGACACTGCTGCTGGTTGATGAATATAGAACAAGTGCATTAAAGAAGCAAGGGCAGCTTAGAGTTCATATGGCCATGGTGGAGACAGCACAGTGGCTGCATTAATGTCCTACAGTGGCAGTGATTTCGGTGGCAGGATTCAGCAAGGGCAACAGGAATGCCCTGACTAGGTTTTAACCCAGCTCAAGGGCCCATGCCCTCTTAGTAATGTTCTATTTTCTAGGTTCAAATGCTCTGTGGTGTCTGTGGGTACACAGCAGTATTCTGAAACTACCTCTTCCAGAGGTAACCAGAGTTGGTTTCTGATTTTTGCAATTAAAAATCCAGACTGTTAGAGTGGGTGGGATTCTTTAATTGTCCACCTACCCCACTCAACTGCCAGCTTCCATGAAAGTGGAGTTTATATCCACTTGTTCACATTGTGTAATCCCCTGGGGCCTGTTCCATGGCTTCAAGCATAGTTACTGCTCAGTAATTATTTGATGAATGAATGAATGAATGAGTGTTGAGCATATAGGACATGCCAATAAATGAGGAATGTTGAAAAGTGACACTTTTACTCCTTTTACTTTCTCAAAACAAACTAAACATATTCTATGATTTAAAAGATTCTACCTATGAAAATTTTAACTTCAAAGATAAATGAATAATACCTAAATTAAAAGTTCCCTTTACTTGATTAACTCAAGATTCCATCCCTGATTTTTCTAGGGTTAAGTTTTGTTTTCTAATTATAAACTATTAGAAAAAGCTTAAACAAAACAGAACAGGAAGTTAAAAGCTAGATTTTTATGCAGTTAATATATAATACTTCCAAAATTAAAGGAAATAAATTATTTGAAAAATATTCAGAGTCTTTGGTAACACAACATGATTCAGCCATGAAGATCACACATACCTGAAATTAAAACGTCAATCCTAGAATTGTCAAAAATTAGTATGTGGCTTGCTAAATTGCAAAACTGTGCTAAGCAGTTTGCCAACATTATTAAGCCTTACAACTACCTAGGAGTTAACACCTTTTTTTGCCCTTTTGTATATGAGGTAACTAAGGCACAGAAGAGACTCTAAGTGATTGGCATTTACTACGCAAGGAACATTTATTAACTTGCCTAATTTTTGTGAATATTATTGGTGAAGTGAGTATTTCTTTCTTCCCACTCTAAGCTTATCTCCTTTTTCCCAGGAAGTTTTTCAGCTCAGAGGAGCAGGAACTAGTTATCTGATAGGTGTATTCAAAAAGCTGAATTTTACCAGTAGGCAGGGTCACTCGGGATAAAAATTAGCCCTCATGTATGACACTCTTCTTTTTGGCCACCAAAACATTCAATTCAAAGGTCCTACACATGTTCATTGTCTTTCACCCCCTTACTGTGTCCTCAGTATCCTTCCTACTCAGCTTAGTCATTGTTATCTCTCCCTTGCTTACGTCCTCATCTCCATTACCTACATCTTGTTTCATCCACACTGGTTAGATCTGTATCTCTGCCTACTCAACACCAGCCCTTCAAGGTGGTTAGAGAAAAGCACAGCCATGCTGACTAACCTCACTTTGACCTCAGGTAACCCCGTAATGCTGCCAGGAATTCATACTGTAAGTCCCTCATCCATTCACTCTCCCACCCTATAAGGTGCCTATTGGATACCTTTCTCTCATTCCTCAAATTTCCAATACACCCCAGATTGTCATTTTCAGCTACTGACCTTGCTTCCTACTTCACTGAAAAAACGAATCAATCAGAAGAGAATTTCAGCGAATCCCACCACCACATTGACTCACCAGCATCGCACCCACACACTCTGCCTTCCCACTGGCATCAGAGGACTTGCCATGTGCTCCTACTCATCCATTCCTTGGGCACCAGACCCAAGGACCCCTCACCTATGCAAGGACATGGCTTCAGCAATTTGCCACCTCCCTCTTAAGTCATCAGCCTTTTACTTTTTGCTGGCTTATTCCCATGGGCATGTAAACCTTCTCCTGAACTCATTTGTCCTCCCTCCACCAAGCCAGCTCACTACTGTTTTATTCGTTTTTGCAGCAGAATTCCTCAAAGAGATTTCCACCACGAATTCCTCTCCTCACATTCTCTCTTACAACCACTACACTCAGCCTTTTGCCCCTATGATTCCTCTTAAATTGTTCTTTTTAGGAAAATCAATGACCTCCACACTGTCTAATCCAACGATCATATTCGCAGTCCTCTTCTTACTAAATTGAATAACATCATCTGACAGTAGATGACTCCTCCCTGACATTCTTTCTTCACTTGTTCCCCATAACACCACACCTACTTATTTCTCATTGTATTTTCTTGTTTACTTTCTCTGTCACTTTTGAAGTTTCCTTTTTCTTAATCTTGAAGGATCGGTCCTTGATTCTGTCCTCTACTTACTTCCTTGTGATCTTATTATGACCTTAAATATACATGCAATCACATCTATTTCCAGCCACCTTTCCTGAACTCCAGATATGTGTACCTGTGGCTTAGCTGACATCTCTACTTGAATGTCTAATAGATGTCTGGAAAGCAATGTTTCCACAAAGAAGCTCCTGATCTTTCCCCTATCCGTAGTCTTCTTCATCTCAAGTGATGGCAACTTCATTTTTGTATTTCTTAGGCCAAACTTTGAAGTCATCCTTGATTTACCTCTTTCTCTTATACCCCATCTCTAATCTAGCAGGAAATTCTATTACCTCTAGCTTCAGAAGATGTTCAAAATCCAACTACTTTCATACCACCTTCCCTGCTATCACCCTGTCCTAAGCTGCCATCACCTCGGTGTAGATTGCTGCAGTGGCATCCTAACTGGTTTCCCTCCTTCTGCCCTTTTCCCCTGAAGTCAATTCTGAGCAGAATAGCAACAGTGACTGTATTAGGATTCTCTAGAGGGGCAGAACTAATGGAATATATATATAAAGGGGAGTTTAAGGTCCCACAATAGGCCATCTGCAGGCTGAGGAGCAAGGAGAGCCAGTCTGAGTTCCAAAACTGAAGAACTTGGAGTCTGACGTTTGAGGGCAGGAAGCATCCAGCAATGGAGAAAGATGTAGGCTGGGAGGATAGGACAGTCACTCCTTTCACATTTTTCTGTCTGCTTATATTCTAGCCTTACTGGCAGCTGATTAGATTGTGCCCACCCAGTATGCCCACCCAGTGGGTCTGCCTTTCCCAGCCCACTGACTCAAATGTTAATCTCCTTTTGCAGTACCTTCACGGACACACCCAGGATCAATACAGTGTATCCTTCAATCCGATCAAGGTGAAACTCAGTATTAACCATCACAGTGACCATTTCAAAATATAAAACATAATTATAATATAAATCAGGTAATAAATCTTCCCCTCCGTACCCTGCAATGACTGTTCAGTTAAATTTCACAATGTCCTCTGGAGTCCATATAATCTGCCCTCTTTACTTCTTCATCCCCACCTTCTATGACTCTTCACATCAGGCCTTCTTCATTAGCTACGGTGGCCCCTTTGCTGTTGTTTAAAAACATCAGGTATGGTCTCAGTGTAGGATCTTAGCATTAACTGTTACCACTGTCTGAAACACTCCTCCTACAGATAGCCATATGGCTGGCTTTCTCACCTCCTCTAAGCCTTTGCTCAAATTTCACCTTCTCACTGAGATACTCAGACCACCTGTGACAGCTGGTATTTTCAAAATACCCATACCAGTTTCTCCTATCTGAGTTTATTCTTAAAAAGTCACCTTCCCACTCCCCTATTAAGACATGGAGTCTGTGTCCCTTCCCTCTTGAACCTGGGTGGACCTTTGTGACTCTCTCAACCAGCAGAGACACAATGTGATGAGGCCAGGTCATAAAAGACAATACAGCACCATTCTCTACTAAAAGAAACCAGGGCTCCTATAGAAACAACTGATTCCAGGACTAGGGTGGGAACAATACAAGTCAACCTGGGGCATCTTGCAAGGAATGTACACAGAATGTAAGGAAGTGATCAAAAACTTAAAGAATGGGGGCTTGTCAAAGGGACATTGGACCCAAACTAAAGGAACCCACAATTCCCAAACCTGGAAAAATTAGAGCAATAAAATAACATAGTATTGGATTATAACCCAAAGTATATAATAAATATACACAAGTCCACAGTGATATGTAAGTGTGTGTGTGTGTGTGTGTGTATATATGTAATATATATAACATATACGTAATATATATTACATATATACGTGTGTGTGTGTGTATATACACACACGCTTATATATCACTGTGGACTTGTTTATATATATATATATATATATATATATATATATATATATGTGGACTTGTGTGTGATGTGTTGAAAAGGGCGCTTCACCACAGTGGTCTTTCCAAAAACCTATTCCCTCAATCTAATTGTGAGAAAAAACATCACACAAATCCAGTTTGAGAGACATTGTACAAAATAACTGACTAGTATTCCTCAAAACCGAGAAGCTGTCATAGACCAGAGGAAATTCCAGAGACGTGAGAATAAATGCAATGTGAATGCCGGGTTGGATCATGAACACAAAAAAAGGACATTAATGGAAAAGCTAGTGAAATCTTAAAGTCTGGAGTTCAATATTTATCAACCAATGTTGGTTTCATAGTTTTGACCACTGTAAGGAAAGATGGTAACATTAAGGGAAATTGGATGAAGGATATACAGAAACTCTCCTTACTTTCTTTGTAACATTTCTGTAGATCTAAAATTATTCCAGAATAACGATTTAAAACTAAAAAGGTTCGGAAACAAAGCCTCTCTCAAAAAATAAATAAATAAATAGGCAGTAGAGCTTCTACCTGATCTCTCTCTCTTTCTCTCTCTCTCTCCCCCTCTCTCCCTCCTCCTCCTCCTCCACCTTCTCCCACCCCTCCTCCTCCTTCTCCCCCTCTCTCCTTCTCTGTCTTGCAATCTCTTGAGACACTTGCTTTTGGAACTGACGTAGTGCTGTAAGAAAGTCCAGTGTAGATGGAGGGGCCTGCAGGTATTCCAGCCAGTAGTCCAGCTGCACTCCCAAATGCTGACCAGCCTCAAGCACCAGGTACGTGCGTGAGGAAACCTTGAAGATGGTGCCAGCCCCAGCCACTGTCTGACTGCAACTGCGTGAGCACCTCTGAGTGAGAACCAACCAGCTGAGCCCCATCAACTCTCAGAACTATGAGAGATAATAGTGATAAGAGACTGTAATTTTGGTTTTTGCTACTAGACTTGGGGTGGTTTATACAGCTAACATCACCCTACTTTCCAGGTCAGTTATGCCCTGTTCCCTTCTCCTACTCCACGTAGTAGGGCAGGCAGGCAGACTTAGAAAGTTTGAGGGACCTAATCCCCTTTAATAGGCATGCCTACATGTGCTTTTCCAGAAAGATATGGGAGAACTCACTTCTGCTTCAGGCCTTAGCTTCATGTCAAAGTTGGCTTTTTCCAGGCAGCTTTGGATTGCGGAGATATTAAGTGGTTGAGAAGTCATTAATCAAGTAGTAATTTGATGCTCATTCTGTTGTCTTTCTTTTTGTATACAGGGTCCTGAAGAATGAGCTCAGAGGCAGTCTTGCATATTCAAGCATATCTGAGTTATTGAATATCACACTTAGATACACTGAAATTCCTTACCCTCTACAAACTCACAGAGGGGAAATATCTCCCTTGGGCTTCAGTCTTAGGAATTACTATGTATCTCAGAATGGCATGTTAGCTTTATCGCTTTGGACACTGTGAACCATCTAAAGGAATCATTCCTTGGCTGGTCAAAAATTCCAAAATAGGTTTACAACCTTCTGCTAGCAAGTAGACTAGGATTCCTGTACAATACATACCACCTTCCTCTGACTTCACCTTTATTTCCTACCACACAGCGTCCCCACTTATCCCATGTGTTTTCTTATAAGCAACTTCATATTTCTTTGGGAAAGAGTCAGACTATAAATAAAAGCACAAATGCATAATAATGTTAAGTGCCTCTCATGAAATTAATGCTCAGTAGATAAATTCCCTTGGTCTTTGCCTAGTACTTAGTTTTACTGGGAATGCTAGATTTCTGCAGCCCTCTCTCAGTGTTCACTGTACTGATAGGCCCCAATAAATGGAGCTATAAGCAAAACGACTTCTGTTGACTTCCCTTTCCCCATTGCTGTTTATTTGAAATAAGTGGTGAGCTCCAGCAGGGTTTCAAGAAGGCTTGGTCCACTTTGACCTGAGCCTCAATTGTGAGTATGCCACATTTGTTGAGCATGAACTACTTGTATCTATCAGAATGCATCCTGGAGAAGGATGTGAGCAAACCTCGCCCAGATCATACCACTAGTCAGCTTGATGCTTAAAAGAGGAATTCTTATTTGCTGAGTTGCTAGAGTTAAATCTGCAATATTTTGTAATTCTAAGTCTTTAGTCTCTGCTAAAACAAATATATCATCAGCTTTAAGAATCTGACAAGGTAGACATTTTACATAGTAGATAATTCTTATGATTTTTGTCAAGTTTCCTTATGAGAAAAATAAAACTTTGCTTGGGCTGTCAGAATAATATAAGACAGCTTGAGATTTTTTGCCTTGAGTTTGCGTGGGCAGGAAATTTATTCTTTGCTTGGTACATCTTTGAGCCGCACACAGCTGTGTGAGATCTCAGTTCTTTACAAATTGCTAATAAAAAAGATAATGCCAACATTTGTACTCTTCTCAAAAGTCAAACACTGAAGATTTAAATCAAGATTTCTGGATAGAAAATCTTAATCTTTTGAGTCATGTTGCCATGCTTTTAAATTCACTTCCTAACACTGAAGGGAACTAAAAATAGAATTTGGAATAAGCCAGAAGCAATGAAGCAATTTTCTCATTCATCTAACATGTACTTACTAAGCATCTAATCTATGTCTATGCATTTAGAAATTTTTTTTTAAATGACAACATGGGTTTGATCTCCAAATATAGGACTCAATTAAGTTTTGGCCAGATAAGAAGATAATTAATATTTGTTGAGGCTTTACTATGTGCCAAGCACTTGGTTAGGATTTTTATAATGTTATGATGTAAATATTATTTGATCCCATTTTACAGATGAAGAAACATACTATACAACCAGTGAATAACAAAATAGGATTTGAACTGCAGACTGATTCCAAAGCCCGCTGCATTACATTACTTCCTACAGTTTAAATTTTTTGCACTTGACTAGAAAAACCTTTTCACTCTAGTTCTTAAAACTGTTCTCATAAACATTTTCAATTTATTTAAAATGTATACATAATGTATTTTCAATTTATTTAAAACAGATACATAATACATAATGCAAACAATTTAGTGAATGCTCATGGAAGGAATTTCTGTAGGCAATGGGACCTTGTGAGAAGGTGTGTACTGAGAAGAACCAGAGGTGATCTTTAAGATTACTCTTGAAAGATGTATAAGAGAGGGGTTGAGCACAGGGCTCATGCCTGTAATCCCAACACTTTGCGAGGCCCCGGAGGGCAGATCACTTGAGCTCAGGAGTTCAAGACTAGCCTGGCCAACATGGTGAAATCCTGTCTTTACTAAAAATACAAATAATGAGCTGCGAGTGGTACCTATAGTCCCAGCTACTTGGGAGGCTAAGGCATGAGAATTGCTGAAACCTGGGAGGTGAGCTAGAACCTGCAGTGAGCCAAGATTGTGCCAGTGCACTCCAGCCTGGGTGACAGAACAAGATCCTGTCTCAAAAATTAAAAAAGAAAAAGAAAATATTGTAAAATGAGGCTAAATGCTTAACTTTCATAATCCCAAACCACACCACATCCAGATGTCAGCTGGCAATACTGCCAACTTATGTCTCTTCCAGTTCCAAGGCAAACTTCACACTCTACCCTAGGGCTCTATTCATTTCAAAATGCAGACTGGAGCATAGCTGTGAAATAGAAAAATCCTGATTCTGGAATGTGCTAAGATCCTGCTAAATTCATAGGAACACCGAGGCCACTGAATGTGATAGCAGTGGGCGAAATGGGAGAACTTTGTACCTGTGTAGGCATCCTCAAAAACTGTGCGTCTCCAGTATGGCCTAAGGACCAGCCAGCTCAGAAGCCACTGGGTGTGCTCACTGGAAATGGAGTGTCCTGGCCCTCCCCCTGCCTCTCATAGTCAGAATCTATGAGAGTGGAACCCAGTTATCCTCATTTAAACAAAATCTGTGGGCGAGCCTGGTGCTCTAAAGTCATCCTTGGCCTGTATCATTCTTGGCCTTTGGGCTCAGTGCTTCCCCAGAACTGGTAGAGGAAGATGGCTGCGGCTCATTTGCTACCATGTAAAACTGCATGTTCATCTGAATAAAATCAAGAGACTTACATGCAAATATTGTCCTAAGTGCTGCAGAGGGTAAACAATGAGGTGTCATAGCACTTTCTCTCAGGGGACTTATGTCAAGAAACAGACACCAAGACAATGACTTAGGAATGCAAGAGCTCTGTTAGAAGTAGTGACTATGAATGATAAAGAGGTGAGAGAAGGAGTAGGCCCGGTGAGCTCTTAGACACAGTGCAGGTCTGACATCTGTGAGAGGAAGAAGGATGGAGGACTGGGTTGAAAAATCTTCAGTTTGCTGTGCAGCTCTGAGACCATCCTGGCAAGCCCAAGGATGGAGAGCTCTAGCTCACAGATTTCCTATAGAGTAGTCCCAGGGTGACCAGACCCTAGCACCCCTGCCATGCTCAGTCTTTGGCTAGAGCTACCCAACATGGGCATGTCCTTGCCTCAAACGTTGTACCAGACCCCAAAGTTGCTGCAGTGGGAGGTTGTCACCTGGCAGCATTCCTTATAGCAGTTCCCTCTTGAAGGAAGTTCTGAGAGGTGCACTTTATGGCTGCCCAGACATTCCCTAAATGAGGATTTGATGGTCTTACCCTACCTAATCAATGAAACATTGGAAGGAAGGGATGTGGCAATAGTGAAGAATCAGGTACATGGCTCTAGAACCAGATAGGCCTACATTGGAATCACACCCCTGTCATTTGGTGTGTGACCTCAGGTAGGTGACCTATCTCAGACTGAATCCTCATAGGAAAGAGTAAGACAATACATACTTAATACAATATTTTTGGCTGGCTAGTGAGACAATACCTAGACAACACCATTCTTATTCTCTAATAATATATGCTCACAAACACACACACACACACACACACACACACACATCATAAGCTGCCTTCATTCATTTACATACAAGTGAATGGCAAATAAGATCAGAATGTAAAAAGAGTCAAGCATGTAAATAATAGCATGATGCCTCTTGTTGGTCTTGTCCGGATTGGATTTGTATTCTCTATGGTTGGCACAAGGTTGGGGGCTTGTGTGGATTGTAAGATCCCTGAGCTCTTTTTCATCACATGGTATTTACAGAAAATGATAGTCTCATGCAGCCATAAAAAGAAATGAGATCACGTCCTTTGTAGGGACATGGATGAAACTGGAAGCCATCATCCTCAGCAAACTGACACAGGAACAGAAAACCAAACACCACATGTTCTCACTCATAAGTGGGACCTGAACAATGAGAACACATGGACACAGTGAGGGGAACAACACACACATGGGCCTGTCAGGGGGGCAGGGGGAGGGAAACCATCAGGGTAAATAGCTAATGTACATGGGACATAATACCTAGGTGATTGGTTGATAAGTGCAGCAAACCACCATGGCACATGTTTATCTATGTAACAAACCTGCATCTTCTGCACATGTATCCTGGAACTTAAAATTTAAAAAAAAGGAAAGAAATGACAGTACCTGTAGGCCACACTGAGACTGATGAAATAAAACTGCTCAAAGCCAAATGACAGTCCTAGGGCTCTAGTCACCCGTTCCCTCCCAGGCTGCCCCAAGGGCTAGGGGGATCAATATCCTGTGACTCCTGACCCTTTGTGGTACACTAGCATGCCATGATGCACAGTTGGGAAGCTCTACTCATAGACCTCATCAAAAGGCTTCACAAGCCCCTAGCCACATTAAGAGCTTCTAAAGAGCTGAGTTGACATGGAATAGGGGAGGAGTTATACTCCTCGTCTCTTCACCAAGAGATGAGATGTTTGAGCACACCAAGGACCAGAACATTTTGGAGCATCTCCAGGTGGTACCTTGAATGCAGATATTGTCAATTTCATGGTGTGCAGTGACATCTGTGAGTGGTGTGCAATGACATCTGTGACTGAAATTATCAATGAAGAAAACAGAACAGATTGTGTGGTGATTGAGGCTGACACTGGTTTATGAGAAACTATGAGACATCCCTTTGGGGACACCCAGAAAAAATTGAGGGACACTTAGATTTATTGGAAGAAATTCTCAAGCCAAGAAAGATCTGAGTCATAAAAAAACTACTTTTCAGTGCAGTTGAGAGGATTAAACAAGGTAAGTCATGTAAAGTCTGGCACACAGTAAGTACTCCATAAGTAGTAAGTGGGATTATATGTGTTGGATATTTGGTTAGTCAAGACTCATTTGCTGCAAATAACAGAAAATAACTTGAATGTCCTTAAGCCAATAAAAAATTGTGTGTGTGTGTGTGTGTGTGTGTGTGTGTGTGTGCAGTTTATTGTAAGAAAATAGAGTTATCTCATGGCACTTGAATACAAGAATTTACGTGACCCTCGGGAGGGAATGGAACCAAAGACTGAAAAGCCGTTGAGAATTCAGACAACTTCAGTAAGTGAATTTCTCTATGGACCAACCTCCTCTGTTTTTCAGTTTACTTAGTGGACAAACAGCATACCACAATTCCTGAGTTCACTTACTCTCCAGTCCATATGGAGAATTTCTTAATGTAGACTTCCAAAAAGAATATCTGATTAGCTAATTTGGGTCAGGTGTGCAAACATTCTTCCTATAAATTTTAGCCTGGAATATGGAGTCCCCTAGCATAAACATCATTCTTGGTGATAGAAGTGAGCAGATGCCAATGTTTCTCTCAGGTCTGATCAAGGTCTCAGCAGGGAACAGACAGCACACTCCCCTTAGGACAATTATAGGAAGGTTTAATAAAAGGATGACAAAAGTGGAAGACCGTAGGGAACAGGAATAGGGCAGGGTCTAAGCCAGGCTTTTACCACCCATAGGCCCAACCAGAAAAGGAGAAGGAATGGTCATCAGAACGCAAAGGCTCAGAGAAGTTGCAAAATTCATATGTGAACTGAAGCTGCCCAAGATGACTCTCCAAGAAGGGAGTCTGGAAAATAAATTCCTTCACATCATCCATCTCCCGCTCTTAGATCGCCTACGAGAAAGTTACCCATTGGCCAAACCAGAGAGTAAGACCCTTGATATGTAGCCTCTACAGGCCTGCATGCCAGGGAGGAGGCTGAGGGAGAAAGGTGCAGAGTGCATCATTCGATGTGGATCTTTTCTCATTATTCAGTAACAGCAAAGGAAATAACTTCTCTACGCAGTTTTTAACGGCTCTCTTTTGAAAACATCCAGTGAGTTGATGTCATCACATCTATCATCAGGCTCCTACAGCCTTAGTCCCTTCTTCAGTCCAAACAGGCTTTTGTCCATTCTACTTACTCTAACCTCCCACTTTTTGCCCCTGCCACCCTACCTTACTTGCCCATCCAAGACCCATTTCAAACCCCACCTCCTCCCTAAGACCTTCCATCAAACAGTCTCTCCCTCTGCTAATTTCTTTATGCTTTGTGCACCTTGCCATACCGTTTTCCTACTTTGTGTTGTATAATAATTTTTATTCAAGTTCATGTTCATTCATCTCTGTATCCGTATAGAGACTTACACAGACCATTGCCCATAGAAGATGCTCAAGAATGTTTGCAAAGTACTTGTTGAAGGAAGTGTGAAGAGTTTGGCAAATCTCTTTTTTCCTGAGGCGGTGTTCTTTCCTTTAAGATTGCTTAATAGATACTTTAAGTTTGAAATCTGGAAATGAATACTGTTCAGCAAGTCAGAACATTTGTGAAATGATTGATGTTTACCTCACAACTCTGGCACAACTCAGCTGTTGCTCCTGGGTTACTTTTCAAGAACTTTTATTTATATTTTGACTACTTCTGAGAAGGAATTGATATTAACTAGTACAAAAATGAATCACTCTTGTATCTCTTATAAGGAGATAGGACTAAATTAAAATTATTAAAACTCATATGTATGGCATCTTGAGACCATGTTAACTTAAAAATCAAGTCACATAAAATAAAATTGAAGGTGACTAATAGTATACACAGTATTTCATTTTACAACCTTAAACCTTATTCTAAGGATTCTTTGGGTGTCTAGAAAACTGCTCATTTTCCACTTGTAACATTACAAACAGAAAATGATCCAACTTTTCCACTCTCATAATCACAAGATCACCCTCAAGACTTTTGTCTTTATATTTAGAGGCCTTCCCACGGATGTGTGGTGACTACTGAGGCCCACACCATTAAAATAGCGATCGTGAGTCCTTTTCCTTGTTTGATCTGCCATCTGTCTATCCTGCTGCTCTTTAAACTTTTGTTGTTGACTCTCTATACCCTTCTGTGCTGCCATATTGGGTCAAACACCATGCCACATTTCTTCTGTCTGCTTCCAAATTATTGAATTCTTCTTGACACCAGGGTTCTTTCACAAAGTTGTGAGTACTTAATAAGAAAACACAAGGAAATCAATGAGAAGTTCAATGATGGGGATAAAAATACCTGGAAAGGTTTGTGAGAAGGATTAAACAAAGTAATGTGTGCAAATCATAGTATCTAGAGGCACATGGTAAGCACAATAAGTACTGGGTTTGTAGTTCTACATGTAATGAGAATAGTAGCTTCCCTCCTTTGTCCTCCCCTTCTCTTTGTCTTTGGAGGCCAAACATAAAACTGGCATGGCACACGGTAAGTACTAGGCTCACTTAACATCTCTTCTCCCTCTCCCTACTTCTGCACAGGACTTGCTTGGTTGGTGAATAAGCAGGTTTGAGAAGTAACAGCCTTGGGCTCATGAGCTCATATTCTTTTGCATTGCCAGTGATAGCATCTTAAAAAAAAATATTACTCACCTCCCACACATTCCCACAAAAACACTTAGTTGTTTCATTGACAGATTTCATCTCTGCTGAGTTCTAAATTCTTGACCTTTTAAGGTCAAGCTTCTGCTACAGTTCTAAAACTCTGCCAAGGCAGCCTTCATGACAGGTAAATGGCACCTTAACATCCAAAGGGAGAGAATTTAGCTACGGAAACAGCCCCTGTGGCCTTAATAAGTAATCTTTGTGGAAAAATGAGAAACTGCTACAGAAAAGTCATATCCTGAATTCCCAGCTTCTAATACATTTCTCTCTTATTTTTGAATTATTCAATCCCCTTCAAGTATACCACTGATCATATCTTTCCTCTTTCCAAGCCCTACAACCCTGCAGTGAATTATAATAATAACAATTAATACCACCAATTAAACCAAGACAAGCTCTTGGCACACACTGTCCCATCTGGCCCTCACACTAACTCTATGATGTAGGTACTGGCATTATTTTCATTTTACAGGTGAGCTACTGAGGTTCAGGGAAGTTAATTGCCCACAGTGAAATCACTAGTAAATGCTGAACATTAACACATTTCTGAATCCAAAACCAGTAAAAAATTTAAATTTAAAAAATTTAAATTTTATTTATTTTTTGGTGCAGGTGTCACCTGCAAACAAATTCAGTGATTTTAATCTCTGTACCTGACAATCTGAGGGAGCATCCCCACTCTAATCTTCAATCTCACCTGGCCAGATTTGATGATGTTTTTGGCTATACTCAACTAAATACCTTGCTTCTGTCTTTAGCCTAGGCTCATATGGAATTCAGCTCAGTCCTATATTGAGTCTGTAACAGATACAGCGAACTCTGCCTTTAATTTTCCTAAAACTTAACTTTCTTCACCCAAGTGGGGGTGCCTGTCTATTTGGATAGTAAATCCAGGCCTTCCTTTTGCACAAAATTAGTGAACACATAGCCGAGCACTGGGCACAAGGCATTAATCTCTTAGTTCTGTTGACTGCTGAGTCCCTGAAAAGACCACAAAAATAACCTGTTGGTCAATCAAAGCCAAGTTTATTGCTTATTGCATTAAGGGAGAGCATTGCCTTGACAGTATCTTGGTTGTATCTCAGAGGAAGGACTTCAAGGTAGATGTTTATAAGGTTTAGGGAGTCTGGTTTAAGGTGGGATTTCAATGTGGGGACCTGACTTCCACAGGGCCCAGTTTATGATTTAATAATTTAGGATTGGTAAACCCAGCAAGGCATAGGTTTTAAAGGGACTCTTGAGTTAACAGCTCTTTGATAAGCAATCCGGGTTGGCCAGTTGAACAATCTGTTCAGATAAATGAATTTTCAGGATGTTCTTAAAACAAATATTTTGCAACCTTCTTGGACAAGAATTTCCCAGAATACTAAAGTTATGTTAATGTAGCCAGTCCTATTTAAGGTAATTGCAAGCAATTTTTGTTCAGGCTTCGTGTCCCTTATCTGTAAATGGATATGATTATAGCACTTCACTCATAGAGTCATTATGAGATTTAATGAGTTAATAGAGGCAAAGCACTTAGAAGAGTGATTAGCCCACAGAAAGTGCTTTGTATGTATTTATTATCATCTTTACAACATAGTACATTTAATAAGCCTTGCCCTAGCCAAACTAAAAAGGTCTATCAATCTGTATAGGTTTTTTAAGGAGGATTTTTCTATGATAAAGTTATATTTGTCGCAATGTCTTATGAACTGAATTGTGTCCTTTTCAAATGCATATGTTGAAGCCATCACCCTCAATGTAACTGTCTGGGGATAGGGCCTTTGTGGAGATAAGGTTAAATGAGATGGTAAGGGTGGGACTCTAATCCAATAGCACTGGTGTCTTTATAAGAAGAGGAAATGACATCAGACAGTTCTTTCTCTCTCCATGTGAATACTGAGGAAAGGACATGTAAGGACATAGCGGAAGGCAGCTGTCTGCAAACCAAGAAGTGAGCACTCACCAGAAACTGAATTTTCCAGCACTTTGTTCTTGGACTTCCAGTCCCCAGAACTGTGAGAAAATAAATTTTTATGATTTAAGCCACCCAGTCTGTGGTATTTTATGGCAGCCCTAGCAGACTAATAGAACATGATAGCCATCTGACAGCTCCACATTGCTTTGCTTTTTAAAAGCCATTCTAAATAAACAACATTTATAAATTTTGCATCTGTTCCCCTCAATTTTCTCTTTCCTGAATTCCAGATGTATGTTTCCTGTTGAAAATGAAACTCAGTTCCCCCAAAGTGGAACTACTCACCTCTCTCTTCTAAACACGTTCTCCCAGTGCTCACCTTGGCATTATAGGAACTGCTCTAACACAGGACTGAAGGCGAAGTACTCTCTGATTTCTTCTTCCATCCTCCCATCTAGGCTATTGTTCAAGATCTCATTCATTCAACAAATATTAGTACCAGGTGTTGTGGCCAGTATAAAGAATAAAATGATGAGCAAAACAGATGTTAGTCCTTCCCTCACAGAGCACAGAGTCTACTGGCAGAAATGGACATTAATCAAACAAAAAGTTGCAATTGCTGAAAGTGCTGTTGGGGAAATGGTGACATAAACACAGCTATATCATGAGGACTGAGATAGTCTGCACCCACATACCTGAACTCAGGAATAAGAACTAAGGGTGCCTACATTAACATGACTTCACTATTTGTTCCAGTAATTCTTGCCCAGGGAGGTAAGCCTATATACCAGTAAATATGTTTATTGTTTGCTTTAGGAACTCCTAAAAATCAGTATCTGAACTTTAGCTACTCAAACAGCCAATTTCTCAGTACAATAAATCACTTAATTTGCAAACTGCTTGCTCATCAAACTACTGTTTATCACGATTTGTCTTAAGGCTCTCATCTCACTCTCTTCACCATTTCTAAATTATTGTATAAAATATCTTGCCCAGTTTCAATCAGATTTCCTTAATCTTGAGTCTAGACCTCAAAACTCTACAGATATCAGCTCCTGACTTCTCCCTTTTGCAACACTTACAAGTTTTACTTGATCAACAGCATATTTTGGTGGTCTCTGGGAGAGTCTGTGGTGAGTAATCACGGTAAACTTATGGTCACCAGGTTGTATGTAATCAAAGTACAGAGATAGGAGTAGATAGAAAGGAGCCTGATCTAAAATGAGAGTAGGGTCCAGGCACAGTGGCTCATGCCTGTAATCCCAACAATTTGGAAGGCCGAGGCAGGAGGATCACTTGAGGTCAAGAGCTGGAGACCAGCCTGGCCAACATGATGAAACCAGGTCTCTACTATAAATATAAAAATTAGTCGAGCATGGTGATGGGCACCTGTAATCCCAGGTACTCAGGAGACTGAGGCAGGAGAATTGCTTGAACCTGGGAAGCAGAGGTTGCAGTTAGCCAAGATCATGCCACTGTACTTCAGCCTGGGCAACAGTGTGAGACCCCATCTCAAAAAAATAAAATGAAAGTAAGGAAAGAAGACTCAGGAAAGACTCTGGAGGAAATGATGAGGGCTGAGAACTCAATATTTAGGAATCAACAACTAGATGAAGAGGGGAGGAGGAGGCGTGTTCTAGGCAAAGGCCTTGAGTTGAGGGAGAACTGTATTTCTCTAGAATGGAAAGAAGGCTAGTGTGACTGGAGCAGAGAGAACAGAGCGAAGGGCAGGAGGAAATGAAGCTGAGGCATAAGCAAGAGCTAGCGTGATTATAAGGACCTTGTAGCATATGTTGAGGATTTGAGTTTTTATTCCTGAAAGTAGAGGGAAACCACTGGTGTGTTTAAAGAGTAACAGGATCTGGTCAGGAGCAGTGGCTCACACCTGTAATCCTGATACTTTGGAAGGCTGAGGCAGGAGAATTACTTGGGCCCGGGAGTTCTAGACCAGTCTGGGCAACATAGTGAGAACCCTGTCTTTTCAAAAAATGTAGCAATTAGCTGAGCTTGGTGACATGCACTCATAGAATTAAAACAAAAAATTTTAAAGAAGACAGCCTGGGAAACATGGTGAAACCCCATTGCTACAAAAAATAAAAATTAGCTGGGTGTAGTGGCATGTGTCTGTAGTCCCAGCTACTCGGGAGTTAAGGCGGGAGGACTGCTTGAGCCTAGGAGTTCTAGGCTGCAGTGAACCATGATCATGCCACTGCACTACATCCTGAGCAACAGAGTGAGACCCCATCTTAAAAAAAATAATAAACAGTAATAGGGTCTGATGTGACACCTTGTTCTGGCTATTGAGTGGCTGGTGAATTGTAGAGGGGCAAAAGTTGATGGGAGAGATAGTTAAGAGCTGCTGTAGAACTCTAGAAAAAAGACTAAAATGAATATGACCCCCATATGGTAATTCAAATCTATTCTGTTTATGATGCCTCTTCTCAATTTAGGCTTTCACCATAGCCTCATCACCTAGTCCATGTTCATCCAACTCTACCACCTAACTACCTCTCTGATCTCAGTATCCTGCTTTGTGAAACAAATGTTAAGTAATAACACCTGTGTGGCCCAACCTACTACACATAGAATGAAGATTCAACATTTTTTAGTAACTCTCATATGCCTAGCACTGTGCGTAGTCCCAGAAATTTAGTCATGGGCAAGACAAACACATACTTTGTCCTCTAAAACCACAAGCTCACATAAAATAATAAATGTGAAAGCTCTTTGAAAACTATAAGGCTATATTAGCACTCTTGATTGCAAATGACAGAAACACCAATCAAACAGCAAAGCAAAGGGGAATTTATCAGCTCATGTGCCTTAAAAGTTTAGGAGTATACTGGCTTAGACATCTTTGAATCTAGATAATGACAATAGAGATCCGTACCTTTCTCTATCTCTTAAACTATTATTCCACATGACCAACAAGATGGCTACCAGCAGCGCAATCTTTATAGAAAGAATAGAGTCATACATCACTTAATGATGGGGACACATTCTGAGAAATGCCTCAGGTGATTTCATTGTCATGCAAATTTCATAGATGTGTATATAGTATAGCCTATCGCTCCTGGGCTGCAAACCTGTACAGCATGTTACTGTGCTGAATACTGTAGGCAGTTGTAACACAATGGTATTTGTGTGTCTAAATATATCTACACATAGAAAAGGTACTGTAAAAATATGATATAATCAGATATGGAACCACTGTCATATATGCAGTCTATCATTGATTGAAGTGTGGTTATGCAGCACATGACTGTACAACTTTCCTGAGAGCGCCTAGAGAAAATTCAGGGCAGGATTTTGATTGGCCTCATTTCCATGAGGCAGCGAGAGCCAGCCTTGAGGTAGAATTCTGACCAGGCCTGGATCATGTGTCCACTCCTGGAGGAAGGAATTGGAAGAGTCAGTCCTCCCGAACCATATACAGTGAACAGCATTTCTATGGGAAATATTAGTCTCCAATGAAAGGTTTACTGGGAAGAAACAAATACAGCAACATATGCCCACAACAAAGATGCAGTAAACAAATATTAGGCTTTATAATTAGAACCAAAATGTCTAATATAATTAGGACCAAGGCTATCTTTGTGAAAGCCTTTATAGGCCTCAAAAAAAATACCAGACAGAAAGAAGGAATAACAAGGGGGAAATTAAAATGGGATAATTGCTAGAGGAGATGTAGGGTGAGTTGAGCTTATGATTTTCAGGATAAGAGATCTGAAGATGTTTTTATTCTTAGGAAAATAGAGTTGAAAACACTGGAGATAAAGAAGAAAAATCAAGGAAAAACAGATCAAGGAGAAGAAAGAATAAAGAACATAGGAAGAGGATTTTAGTCTTGAGGAGGGACATCCCATCTTTTGACACAGAAAGGAAAAAGGGTTTGATGGATCTGGATGTACTTGAACAGAGTTTATTTTCACTTTGAAACATCTCTTTTATAGGAATGGTGTTAGCATTGTTTTATAGTGTAACTGCTGCATTTTTTCTTGGTGTTACATGAAATAATGGTGCTTCTTAAAATCAATAGTCTCAGAGTTGATGACATTTGATAACTGTGTGAGCAATCTAAAGGCTTTCATGCTGACAGGTTTTCTGAGCAAGGACAGTAGAAGAGGACATGAGACAATTTGCCGATGGGGATGGGGTTGGGATTTGGATTAGGTCAGTAGAGCCCCTGCTCTGGTGTGACCCTCAGCTCAGTCACTGGTGGGATCTATAGTCCAGTTGCTTGACCTCCCTAAGTTTCAGTTTTCTCATCTACAAAACAACAGTACTGGCCGGGCATGGTAGCTCATGCCTGTAATCCCAGGACTTTGGGAGGACAAGGCAGACTGATCATTTGAGGTCAGGAGTTCGAGACTAGCCTAACCAACATAGTGAAACCCCATCTCTACTAAAAATACAAAAAAATTAGCCGGGCATGGTGGCACATGCCTGTAGTCCCAGCTACTCAGGAGGTTGAGGCAGGAGAATTGCTTGAACTGGAGAGATAGAGGTTGCAGTTAGCCAAGATCACATCACTGCACTCCAGCCCAGGAGACAGAGCAAGATTCTGTCTCAAAAATAAATAAATAAATAAATAAATAAATAAATAAATAAATAACAGTACCTAACCTATTCATTTGAGGTGAAGATTAAATAAGACAAATGTGTGGGAAAAACAACTTTGCCTGAGCCATAGAAAATGTGAGCAAAGGTTGCTGCTTTTGTCGTTCTTATTTTTGGTTTAAGTGAGGTATGAATGTTTGGAACAACTGCCAAGTGAGTGAGAGAGGGAGCTACGAACAATAGGAGGAGTTCTGAGAACCCATCTGGGAGAGGAAACAATAGACTACAGTGTCACAGTCTGCCCAATGGCATGTGTTCCTCCAACAGCTTTGGGCTGATCAGGCAATCAGGTATAGGTGTGACAATGGCAGGTTGTACCAGCAGATGTTTGGCTTGGTAAGTACAGCAACATGCCAGCCATACCTCTGCTGCTGGGCCTTTGCTCTTCTGCTCTCTTGCCAGGAACACTGTTTCTCTATAGTCACATGGCTCACTCACCCCTTTACCTCCTGAAGATGCCCCTCCAATGTCACTTCTATAGGGACACCTCCCTGGCCACCCCACCTAAAGTAACTCTCTCTACCTCAATCTGCTTGATATTTTTGTGAATGAACCATGGCACCTAACATTACAGTACATTTTGATTTGTATTTACTGCATAGCTTTCTGGCAAGTAAGATGTATCAAATATTACACTTATTTGATAAGTGTACCTGAATGTGATGTATTTATTGCATAGCTTTCTGGCAAGTAAGATGGCAGTGACTTAGTTTGGTTCAGTGATCTATCATCAGTATGTGGTATAAAACAGACACATAAATAATTGTTAAATCAATAAATGAATAAATGAAAGGGTGAGAGAGCAATTCGGGTAGTCATTCAAAGTGGAGGTTTCACACAATGTCTGTTGAGAGATGTGGAAACAGTTCTAATTTTGAGGATCTCAGATGTGCTATCAGGACCTTGGATACTGAATATAGCCTGGCACAGGATTATTAGGGGAGATCCAAGATGGCCGAATAGGAAACAGCTCTGGAGTGCAGTTCCCAGCGAGAATGCAGAGGGTGAGTGATCACCGCATTTCCTAACAAGTTTTTACTGCCCACAGACTAGGAGATTCCCGGGCAGAAAAGCACCACAAGTCTCCAACACAGCTGTTTCAGCCGGCGCAGCGGGTCTCCTCACAAAAACTCACACAAAGTCTCCAACACAGCTGTTTCAGCCGGCGCAGAGGGTCTCCTCACAAAAACTCACACAAATCTGGGTGGCCGTTTCAACTGATGCCAGGAATGCCTGGGAGAAGAGTCACCCATTCTACTGAAAAAAACGGGGCTGAAACAGGGAGCCAGGTGAGCCGGACCCAGGAAGGTCCAGCTCTGTTGGGGGGAAAGGCATCTGCCATTACCAAGGCAGTCCACCACTACCGAGGCAGTCCGCCATTACCAAGGCAGTCCACCATTAACCGAGGCAGTCTGCCATTACCAAGGCAGTCCACCACTAACCGAGGCAGTCCGCCATTACTGAGGCAGTCCACCATTAACTGAGGCAGTTCTAACTATGCCTCTATAAACAAAACCACAAGGAAGTTCACACAGGAGCTGTGCAGAGCCCATGGCAGCTCAGCAATGCCTCTGCTGGTAGACTGTGACTAGGCTACCTCTTCGCTGGGCAGGGTATCTCTGAAAAAAGGCAGCAGCACCTCAGGAACTTATAAATAAAGCCCCACCTTCCCAGGACAGAGCACCTGGGAGAAAAGGCAGTTATGAGTTCCACTGCAGCAGACTTAAACGTACCTGCCCAGCAGCTCTGAATGGAACAATGGAGCTCACAGCTTAGCACTTGAGCTCCTATAAGGGACAGACTGTCTCCTCAAGCATCTCCCTGACCCCCGTATATCCAAAGAGTTCACCTCATAAAGGAGAGCTCAGGCTGACATCTGGCAGGTCTCCTTCTGGTACAAAGATAACAGAAGAAGAAACTGGCAGCAACCCTTACTGTTCTGCAGCCACCACAGGTGATCCCCAGACAAGCAGGGTATGGAGTGGACCTCCAGCAGTCCTACAGCAGAGGGGCCTGACTGTTAGAAGGAAAACTAAAAAACAGAAAGAAATAACTTCATCATCAATGAAAAGGACATCCACTCAGAGACCCCAACCGAAAGTCACCAACTACAAAGATCACAGGTAGATAAATCCACAAAAATGGGAAGAAACCAGTGCAAAAAGGATGAAAACACCCAAAACCAGAACGTCTCTCCTACTCCACGGGATCACAACTCCTCACCAGCTAGGGAACAAGGCTGGATGAAGAATGAGTCTGATGAATTGACAGAAACAGGCTTCAGAAAGTGGGTAATAACAAACTTATCTGAGCTTAAAGAATATATTCTAACCCAATGCAAAGAAACTAAGAACCTTGAAAAAAGGTTTGACGAAAAGCTAACGAGAATAACCAGCTTAGAGAAGAATATAAATGAATAAATGGAGCAGAAAAACACAAAATGAGAACTTCACGAAGCATACACAAGTTTCAATAGCCAAATCGACCAAGCAGAAGAAAGGATATCAGAGATTGAAGATCAACTCAATGAAATAAAATGAGAAGGCAAGATTAGAGAAAAAAGAGTGAAAAGAAATGAACAAAGCCTCCAAGA
>CAUYLG010001498.1:0-52644 GCA_963573385.1 Cacajao melanocephalus
TCCCATATACTCCGCGCCGAGAAGCGCCGTGCTGGGGCGCCGGCAAAATAGCCGCGCCGGCCAAAAAAGTCGCGCTGGCGACCTTTGTGGCTCCTCTGCCGGGAATCTCCTAGTCTGTGGGCAACAAGAATTCGTCTGAAAGTGCGGCGTCCACTCGCTCTCTGCGCTTTCACTGGGAGCTACAACCCTGAGCTGTTGTTAATCGGCCATCTTGGATCTCTCTCATGAAATTCTTAATGCTTTACGAAAAGTTCACGGGGACAATGCCTCAAAGATATCAGCAGTTTAAAAATGGATAACTTATTTTAAAAAGGAACAAGGCCATGATGAAGATGAAGTCTTGGTAGCAAACCATTCACCTTAATTTGTGAGGAAAAAATGAACCTTGTTTGTACCCTGATTGAAGAGGACTGATGCTTAACAGCAGAAACAATAGCCAATAACATACATGTCTCAATGAGTTCAGCTTACATCATTATGACTGAAAAATGAAAATTGGGCAAACTTTCCACTGGAATGGCAGCAAAACTATTGCACTCAGATCAGCTGCAGAAATGAACAGAACTTTCAAGGGAAACTTTAAACAAATGGAATCAAGATTTTGAAGCATTTCTTGAAGAATTGTAATGGGGAATAAAACATGGCTTTATCAGTATGATCCTGAAAACAAAGCACAATCAAAGCAATGGCTACCAAGAGGTGGAGGTGGTCCAGTCAAAGCAAAAGCAGACCATCTAGAGCAAAGGTCACAGCAACAGTTTTGTGGGGTGCTCAAGGGATTTTGCTTCTTGACTTTCTGGATGTCCAAAGAACAATAACATTTGTTAGTTATGAGAGTGTTTTGAGAAAGCCAAAATTTTAGCAGAAAAACTCTAGGAAAACTTCATGAGAGAGTCTTTCTCTATCAAGACAATGCTTCTGTTTATTCCTCTCATTAAACAAGGTAAATTTTGTGAGAGTTTCAATAGGAAATAGACATCCACTTAACAGTCCTGATTTGGCTCCTTCTGAAATACGTTTGCTTCCTAATCTTAAAAAATCCATAAAGGGCACCTGTTTTTCTTCAGTTAATAATGTAAAAAGACTGAATTAACATGGTTAAATTTCTAAGACCCAGAGTTCTTTAGGAATAGACTAAATGGCTGATACTGTTGCTTACAAAAGTGTCTTGAACTTGATAGAGGTAATGATGGGAAACAAAATTTTTTATTTTTATCATTGATTTTCATCTAATGATGATCATCTAATCATCATTTTTAATTTTTATCCTTGAATTCCTTTTTTTCATGAATTTTTGAAGTCTCCTCATATATATGTATAAACATAAATGTGAATTACATATAAATAAATGAATACATATGTAAATATACAAATGTTATATATTTTAATGTCGATTTATACATAAACCTAAGCTCAGCCTTCTGTGAATTATCAAAAATCTTTATAATATTTTATTCCTAACAATGAGCCATATGTTCTAGGTTTCACTATTTCTTCCTCCCTAACTGGGATGAAAAGTATATTTATTTGTTTCTACAAAACCTTGGTTTTCAATGCTCTTTTCATTCTCCTTCCCTTTTACATGTAATATGAGGTATCCAAACTGAATTATTTTTTTAAGTTTCCTGCTAACTCTAGAAATCTATGAAATAACTTGATGTTCTGTGGATTTTAAATAACTTGCGAAATGGCAAAATCTTTATGCTTATGAAGATACAGTGACAGCTCCAAGGCTCGGAGAAGAATGGCTGGAGGAAGGTGAAAGCTTGCATGTGGGTATATTGTGGTTAGAGAGAGGTTCAGGAGGTCCTTTGTGTTTTGGGCTGGCATGTAAGGTTTAGAAATAAATGGTTGGTTATGGGACTGATACTGTGTATTTTTCCATTGATCAGTGAAAGGTATTTTCCCTGTTATGAACATCAAATTTGGCGCAAGAACATAAAAGGAGTCGCCACTGGGTAACAACACAAGAGATACTTCACATGATCATATTTTTGCTGAAACTGCAGTGATTAAGTATATGGTACTAAATTTTATAAGCCTAGAGCTAGAAATGCTCATGATAAAATAAAGGGAGTCACAGGAATCTGAAGTATAACACAAGTGTCAATTAATGAATTTAGAGGAAAATCCTTCTGTGTCTTTAGATGCCATCTGAGTCTTTGTTCTAAGCTATTATTATCATGCATTGGTTTTAATGTTTTGTTCTCAGAAGCAACATTATTTGCAATTGCTTTGGGGTCACCTCAGTGTAGCCACCAGCTTATTTTTTAAAATTTTAATGGTATGAGAGATGTAATGAAGTCAGAATTGAATTAGGTGGGTTGACTGCAAATTTAACTGCCTTTTCATTATGCCAGACTGCATTGAATACAGCAAATAAAGGTAAAAAATATATACTGTATAATAAGAGAATATGTTAATATTACTTTGTTCTCCCTGTTGTAAAATAGAGACTAAATGCCTAAAAACAGTTTTAAACATAATAAAATTTAAATGCTCTTCTTTTTTTTTCTTTAGAATACACATTTATAGCAATTAACTTTGACCTTGTAATAATTGTACTTGGAAATTATGGTAGCATTTGGTTTATAAAATAGTTATTCAGTTCAACATCAATGAAACCATTGAAACTGAGTGTTGTAAATAAGAATGATAGCTGAAGATAATCTGATATATAAGAAGTCATTTCTTAATATGCATAATTTCAAAAATTTAGTATTTAACCATTCAAAGCACTAAATATGATCATTAAGGACAACAAATATTTTAAGTCATCTAGTCTACCTTCTCAATTTTGCCTAATTGTTTCTAATAGTAAACTACCATGTTTACTTTCTCCCTTGCTTTAAATATCTTAAGTGATAGCCCTTCTCTAATATTGTCATAAAAGAAACTTTTCAGGGGCTAATAGATTTCACAGCTAGGAAGTTTTTCATGAAATTTAGCCAGAATTTTTTTTCTTTTTAAAAAAATTTACTTGGCTGAGAATGATGGCTCATGCCTATAATCCCAGCACTTTAAGAGGCTGAGGCAGGTGGATTACCTGGGGTCAGGAGTTCAAGACCAGCCTTGTTAACATAGTGAAACCCATTCTCTACTAAAAATACAAAAATTAGCTGAGCATGGTGGCACAAGCCTGAAATTCCAGCTACTTGGGAGGCTGAGGCAGAAGAATCTCTTGAACCTGGGAAGTGGAGGTTGCAGGAAGCCAAGATCACACCACTGCACTCCAGCCTGGGCAACAGAGTGAGACTCCATCTCAAAAAAACAAAACAAAACAACAACAACAAAATAAGACTATTAGTCATAGTCTTATCATCCTGCAGCTTGCTAACTAATTTTTCCTGTGCTTTGGTGTTTATACTATCAGATGTCAATGGACAGATATCTTGTCCTTCCATAGTCTTTGCCTCACCAATCCATACATGTTTAATTCTCTTAATCCTGCCTCATAAATCAGCCACATCAGATCTTCATTATGCTTGTTGGGGTGCCTGTTAGTACTTTCCAGTGTCTCTATACCACTGTGATAATAGGGCTCCTAGAATGAAACTACTTCACTGTGTCTTAGAGAGGATCATTTATTTGTTGGCCATATATTCTCTCTCTCTCTCTCTCTCTCTCAACAAGGTCTTGCCTTGTTGCTCAGGCTGGAATGCAGTGGCATGATCACATCTCACTGCAGCCAGGACCTCACAGGCTCAGGTGATCCTCCAGCCTCAGCCTCCAGAGTAGCTGGGGCTACAGGCACACATCACCTTGCCCAGCTAATTTTTGTATTTTTTTGTAGAGACAGAGTTTTGTCTGTAGCCCAGACTGGTCTTGAACTCCTTGGCTCAAGTGATCCATCCACCTTGGCCTCCCAAAGTACTGAGATTATAGGTGTAAGCCACCAAGCCTGGAAGATATACTTTCACTTCATAGTAAATGAATTCCTGCAAGCTGTGTACAAATCCAATGATTGCACACTAAATGGGATATTAAATGTACCTGTTCTAAACAGAACTTTTTTTCGGTAGGGTAAAATATCCAAATTTCCTTTTTGTGTGTGTATGTATAGAGGGAAGAGAATTGGAAACCCTCTTTATTTACGTGTTTTGGAAACCAGATATGGACAAGATTCACGATCCATTACAAGATGCAACACGTGTAGAGTTTTCAAAGTATTTTTACATATTTTATCTCACTTTTCCTTCTTAACCCTATATGAGGTATGTAACGCTATTTCTAAGAACAAGGAAACCTAATCTCAGAGAGTTTCATGGACTTGCTCCAGATGATAAAGTGGAAAATGGAAGAACCATATCTTACCATATCTTACCAAGGTCTGTTGCTTCCAAATTTTTTAGTTTTAAAACTAAGGAGCCCGGTGACTGAGGACAGAATGTGGGATCATGCAATGTTTTTGAAACCTTGGTTCTTCCATTGACTTTAGGCTACTATCAGCAAATGAGACCACCTTCATAAACCTGAGTTTTCTCATTTAAAAATGGAAAGAATATTCTACATTTCCAAGGGATGTTGTGAGGGGTTAGATAAGATAACCGTGAAATACTTTATGTGGAAGCATACATCGCTGACCTTCTTCCTCCTGTTTGCACTGCCCACTACAATGAAAGTATACATTTCTAACACTGAATCATAGCTGTCTTCCAAAGTCTTGATATGGTCTAGCAGAGAGGTTTTCATAAGATAATATACATCTTCAATGTCCTGTGAGTTGGTTTTGTGCGTTCCTTAAAAGAAAGAAATACAAAATAAACATATTTATTATTGCCCATTGCACCACTTGATGCTTTTGAAATTTAAACAATAATAACAAAAATCTTTGCTAAATTTTCTCAGCTAAAAGCACTACTAGTCTAAAGCAGTATTTTTTACACCGAGATCATAGTTATACAAAGACTTCCCAGTGTAATCCAGGCATGAATACTTAAGTAGTTCTCCCACTTTACAGAAGAAAGGCAGAGCCTGTTTCCATTGCAGATCATACTGTGGTGCTTTGCCATGGGATATGAAACCTCCCAGAGCCCCTAACAATATGGAAATACTGGAAGGAGCAGCCCCTTCAACACAAACCCGGGGGCCTTGCACACATAGCACTTCCTGTCTTTTCCTCAGAATATATTGGCCCATAGTGAGACATTCTGAATTCAGAATACAGGAAACAGTGAAAGGGTATAGATTAGTGACACTTGTCTTATCACCATAATAAGAATATTTTACAAAAAAAAAATGTTGAACTTTGACTTCTCCAGTTCTGCAAAACATAATTAAACAAATTTAAATCAAAGAAATTCAACTCCCCCCCCCTTTTTTTTTTGTTCTGGAAGACTGCTTACTGCAAAGAACTACATTCTCATATGATTTAGACAAATTCTGTGGATAATCCCCTTGTTTATTTAGCACCAGGGCAGACTCAGGCTTTCCAAATTTCCATACTTTGCTTCATAAGTGAGTAGCTGAACTTTTTGTCCCCACTGACCAATCAGAACAAAGCACTCGTTGACCTGACTTGACCAATATTTTGTTAAGCTTCTCTCCTTCCCACTGGACCTTGAACATTGACCCACCTCAGCCTGAGCCAGCTGAATGGAAAACAGCCCCTCTTTAGTAAACTTTCCTCAACATTCTGGACCACAAAAAGCCATATATCCTGATCAGTGCTGAATTAAGGTTCTTTCTAGTCTTGTGTACTCCTTCCCATGAAAGAAAAGCCTTTTTCTGCCTGACCTTCAAGGCACTCACTGAACTTGCAGTCAGAGCGTTCCCCCTACTGCAATAATCTTTCAAGTAGCCTTTCTTTATGCGAGTCTGGATTTGTCTTTATTTGACAACACATTTGATAAAACGGATAAAATATTATGAGATTTCTCCCAGATTTGGTGAAGTTTATATAATGAGATAGTTAATATATATTTTATCAAATTACATTAAGAAATATTTATTCTAGCTGCAGTGAATTCTCAATAGTGATGAGAAATAAACTTACTTAAAACTTACAATGAAACATTTTAGGTATCAGGTTAAAATGTACAAAAGGATACATAGTTTTGCAAAATTATTGTAGGAGATACATGAGCAAAATGTTTTGAGGACCTTTGCTGTAACAAACAAAACCTAGGGAAGCAAGTCGTTGAAAAAATACGGTTCTATGTCAGGTTTGCTCCTGGAGATCCTTTGAGTTATGACTTCTCCCTCTGAGAAAGGAGAAAGACATTTGTATTCACATCTTTTGAAAACTTGTCTTAAAATGGGTTATTTGAATTTCCCTCCTGAGCGGGTGGGTAGTGTGTGTAGTGAGAAGTGTCATGCGTGCTGCTGAATCTGGTGTTCTGGGTGGTAGGGCCGGGCCTGCGGAGTGGGCAGGACAGTCCCTCAGAGTGTGATGGAAAGTAGAAGTTGAAACACAGACCTGCACAAAGGTGGCCCAGGGGATCCTAGAGGCAGCCTCCAAGGATCAAGATGTAAACCAGACAAGATGTAAACCAGGCCAAGACGGAAACCAGAGACGTTGACCCAAATGTTGGGTCAATGGGACAGGTCAGATTTTAATGGGAACTGCGGTTCTATCCAAGGGCAGAGAGGAATTTATTAAGGGCCTTGAGCTGTTTAGGATGTGCCTGAGACCAACGAGTAGAGTAAAATGTTTAGAAATGCATTTCTTATATCAGTTCTTACATTTTAATGATTTTTCTTGCTTATTCAGGACTTGCATCTTCACTTTACCAATGATATAAACGCAAACTTCATTATGCTACTACTTTCTAGGGTTTTTGTTTCAGTTTTGTTTCCCAGTTTATCTCATCTAATAGATATCTGCAGCATATAAGCTTGAAATGCATTTAGTTAATGTTGATTACCTCCTTACCTCTCTCTAAGTTTGACTATTGCTAAAATAATGGCATCCATAGGAGGTCTTCCTTGTATCACTCAGATTCAGGAGATGTTGCTGAAAGACTACCCACAAGGGTGTGGGCAAGCAATGCTGAGGTGCCAAGAGACCAGCAGCAGCAGGAAGCTGTGAGTATCCCTAAGCAGGAGGAGCATGGAATGGGGAGAGCATGGCCAGTGTCCAGTGATAACAGAAAATGCAGGAGGGTTCTGGGGCTGGACTTAAAGCTGTGCAGAGACCTGGGATCTACCAGAGATGCAGCCTCCAAGCATGTGGGGTAGTGAGGAAGCCCTCTGGTCTCTCTCAGCTCATTCTTTTACTCTCTTCTGGTGCCTCCCACTGGCCTAACAAACTGAAAGCCAACAGGCAAGGGAGCCCAGGGGAAGCCTCACAGGAGGCTGACCTCCCAGGCCTTACATCAAGGCAGGTAAGAGTGAAGAGTATTCGGAGAGGAAAAATAAGGGGGTCTAAATTCCAATGTACTTCTCAAGGTTGGATGCCTCAAATATTTTACTAACTTATTCTTTTTTTATGTAAGTGTAATGTGAAATGAGAACAATTTTCATTTAAGAATCCCAAACCTCCTTCACTGAATGTGTTCTGAATATCCTCATCTTGTTTGCTTTTGATTTGACGAACTTTTGTGTATATTGATTTTTGTTAATTTGGAGTGACATAATGCTAAATATAAATAATAATTATAATAAAATATAGTTTTTGTCAAAATCAAGATAGAAGTTGATTCAGTAACCTGCTTATCTACTAGTCTTTTAATATTAATAAACCATCAAAAATTCTGCTATTGATTTGTTCTTTAAAAATCATATTTATTACTTCTGAATGAATTAACGTATTGGTTTTTCCATTTTTGAAAAAATAAATTTCCAGAATTGTCTTTGTTTACTTCCATAAAATTAAGCACTGGCTTTTCCCACTATCTTCCTTGTCATATATACATTCTGTATCTTTCAAAATGTGTTTCTTATTTTTAAAAATAGTAACAGATACCTTAAATTTCTATATTTAGATTTGTAAATATGTCTTTGAATAATAGATATTTTAATAGCATTTTTATGTTCAGTATATTTAAGTGATATTAGATGCACTAAAGTTACATTTGAAACATGAATTAAATCTTACTATGTGTTTATTCAACGAACATCTATCTATTGAGCACCCATGCTGCACAAGATGTTAATGGCTGACATTTCCTGAGTGTTTAACATGTGCCAGACACTGTGCTAAATACTTTCAAGGGATTATTTCACACCCATACAATAACATTATGAAGTAGATTTTATTATTATTTTCATAATTGTTTCTTGAAGAAACTGAAGCAGAGTGCAGTTAAATGACTGGCCTAGGGTACCAAAGCTAGTGAATACTTGTTAATTTAACCCAAAGAGTCTAAGCCTTGAAACAGTTTTTTAGTGTTTATGTACCTGATGTGGTTTACAAAGAATAATAAAAGAATCGCTCTGCCTCAATTGAACTTACATCCTCTTGGCATAGATCACGGGTGAACAACCTACAGCCCAAATCTGTTTTTTTGTTTGTTTGTTTGTTTGTTTGAGACAGAGTTTCGCTCTTGTTACCCAAGCTGTAGTGCAATGGCGTGATCTTGGCTCACCGCAACCTCCGCCTTCTGGGTTCAAGCAATTCTTCTGCCTCAGCCTCCCAGATAGCTGGAACTACAGGTGCGCGCCACTATGCCCAGCTAATTTTTTTGTATTTTTAGTAGAGACGTGGTTTGACCATGTTGAACAGGATGGTCTCGATCTCTTGACCTCATAATCCACACACCTCAGCCTCAGCTCCCAAAGTGTTGGGATTACAGGAGTGAGCCACTGCGCCCAGCACAAATCTGGTTTTACACTTGGTTTTCTAAATAAAGTTTTATTGAAATGCAGCCCCACTCACTTGTTTATGTATTTTCTGTGATTGGTTTTGTTTTTGCTACGAGGGCAGAGTTGAATAATTATGACAAATACTGTACACTTGCAAGGACTAAAATATTTACTGTCTGACCCTTTACAGAAAAAGTTTGCCAGCCCCTGGCACAGATGTCTACAGAATTAATTACAAAGTAAGACAGCCTGTGTTCAGCATTATTAAAGAAAAAAAGTGTAGTTGAACTGCAAAGAGCAAATGATTAATTACAGTTCAAAAACATGAGGAGTGGGAAGTTTTTATTAAGATGACTATATTAGTCAGTGTCTTCAGAGAAACAGAATGAATAGGATATATACTGACATAGAAGAGGTGATTTATTATGGGAATTGGCTGAGAAACCTCATGATATTCTGTCTGCAAGCTGGAGAACCAGGAAAGTTGGTGGTGAATTCAGTCTAACTCTGAAGGCTTGAGAACAGGAAGGCTGTTGGTGTTAGGTCCTAGAGTCTGAAGGGCGCAGAACCTAGAGTCCTGATGTCTGAAGGCAAGAGATGATGTCCTAGCTCCAAAACAGAGTTAATTCATCCTTCCTCCACCTTTGTGTTCTATCTAAGCCCTGAACAAATTGGATAATGCTGTTCACGTTGTTTAGAGTGGATCTTCTTTATTCAATCTCCTGACTCAAATGCTAATCTCTTCCAAAAACGTCCTAGACACATCCAGAAATAATGTTTTGCCAGCTATTTGGGTATCCCTTAATCCTGTCACGCTGATACATAAAATTAACCATCACAATAACATTATGACTTGAACCTTGAAAAGTGAGTGGGACTCTCAAGCATTTACATTTACCATAAGCCAGTGTCCTGGAGTATAAATCAAGTACAATGGCTCTCTTCTATCTTAAAGATTACTAAGGCAACTCTTTTTTTTTTCTTTCTTCCCTGTTACCATCCCTGCCAGATCCACAATCCCAAAGTATTTCCAGTTCTGTCTCGTAAAAGACCAAAGAATTCTACCGACAAGATGTCTTACTGTCCTCACCGAAGTGTTTGAGAGATAGGCAAGCAAATAAGGCTCTTCTCTCTCTACTGCAGATCCTGATAATTTCAGCAAGAAGGTGGAAAAATCCTGTTGTTCCCAAGCTTATGTTTTTGTTCAATTCTTCATTGCTTGTTATGTTTCTAGGACATGCGTATCTTCTGCTTCTGACTGTGATGCAGACTGTTACCCTCCTGATGGCTGAACCTCAAAGTAATCTTCCCTTTTCTCACAAGAATTAGTGGTAGTCCAGTATTTTTGATTAATATAAAAGTCAGTTTTGAACTTAGATTATTTTTTACAGAATAAATCTCTTTGGAAAATTTACAAAGATTTATGAACACATAATGCAATGTAGAAATACAATGTATTCATAAACATACAATGCATGTGTGTTTATAAATGTTCATAAATTGCCACCTCTGTAAGGTGGCAGAGAGCATGCGCATAAAAGTCATTACCAGAGCCATTTCTATTGACTAATATAAAACCTCCAAAGAATCAACTGTCAGAGCAAGAGGAAACAAAGTTTGAAACCACAGAGACCGGGGAAGCTATGACCCTGTAATCCCCTTACTTGTGTCTACTTGGTCAGAGTGAATACTTGACTTACTCAGCTTTGACCTTCATTTATTTTATTTAGTATGTATTTCCAATTCACCAGCCACTGTTAAGTATGCAATACAGCCCTTATTTCCTAAGAGATATGAATTCCACATAAAACAGAGTCATGGAAAACAAAAGGAAATACTTTGTTGAGCAAGGATGAGAGTTGGCAAAAACGAAGGTGAAGGGGAAAGCCGAATTGTCAGTAGGAGAGGCACCTTGGCTCTAAGTCCAATCAAATTTTGCTTCTCTGTAAACAAACAAGGGTTCAACAGGAAGACATTTCGATTAGGGCCAAGACATAGAAAAGTATGGCGTAAATTCAGGTTACTGCCATGACAAAAAGATTTGGGGAATTAGAACACATTTTCATGATTTATGCAGAATCATTCCATAAATCAAGTAAACCTAAGTAAATCATTGGCACAATGGAAGTGTAAATATAATTGTAATTCTCAGATTTACTACTTGTTAGTTCTTGGTATCAGCCTAATTTTGATACTTAGCCATTAATTATATACAAGTCAATGAAGATGACTTTTACTGTAGGCATCAGAGTTTAAATTAGAAAAGAGGAAAAGACAAAGAACCACATGCCTGGGAAGTTGAGCTGAGCATATGAGGGTTAATTCTAGAACTAGAGTTGAAGAAACCAGACTGTCTTCTTTGACTTCCAGTATAGCCTTTGATAAGGCAGTGGATAGTGAAATAGGTTGACTTCTTTCAGTTGTCTTTCTTTCCCGTTGCTATTTCTACCACCTCCTAAGCAAAATCTGAAAGAACTAGAAAGAGAAAGCAGAAGCCTCGATCATTCCAAAATGTAGAAGTACAAATTTGTATTTTCACTTGTAACTGCTGTGTTTTGCTGGAACCTTTTATAAAGTTGTGGTTAAAGGTAAATGCTTCCCTATAACATCATTTGTTATACCTGTGGATACTCGTAGCTGTCTGTCAAGTTTCCTTATCTCCATCTTCTATAGCAGTAGAGTAATTGCTGTGTACTTGGCTGTCCAACAAGGCATTGAATTTCCAGGCCTGCCTTGCCTTTAGGGGTGGCGCTGGGACTAGATTTCCACCAACGGAATGTAAACCCAACTGATACAAGACATGTCTGCTTCCCATCTCTCTTTGGCCCTAGGCTACAACCCTACCCCTTCCAGCTAGCTGGGTTGATAATGACTAGTGAAAGGCACGCATTGAAGGTAGGAAAGACAGCCTGAATTCATGAATGAGCACATCAAGCAAAGCCATCCTCCAGCATGGAGTATTCACCTCAGCCTGTCAAGGGAGAGAGAATAAGCAAATTTCTTTGTAAGCCATCTTTTCCTTAGGTCTTTTGTGGCAGTAACTTACCCTTTCACCCTAACTCATGCTATGCTCATCCACATTTAAAGAAGACACAATAAAACTCTGTTTTACAATGTATTTTAAAATCACTTTTTTTCTCTTAACTGAAACGTGCAATCAGCTATTATTGAATAAAGCAGCCCTCTTCAGAACAGCAGATGCAAGGTATCTACTTCCTCTTTAAAATTTAGTCTCTTAGCCTTTCCAAATTCTAAATCCTATACCTAGTCTTAATAATGATTTTCATTACTATTCAAATATCTCCCAAGTTTAATGCGGACTCAGAATTTGTATGGCCTCCATTTTTAGAGCCCCTGCATGAGGACACATATGAATAACCATAGCTAACTGTGGCTTCAATTCCTGCCTGACCCATCTGTAGTACCAGAAGTCCCCAGAAGTCTTCAATTACTATTTATGTTGTCTAAGTGAACTTTCTTTATTCTTAAGTTATTCAGAAGCAATAGAAATAGTTTCCTTGTTTAGGAAACTTTTTTAAAAAGAAATTTAAAAATGTCACAAGGGTTTGATTTGCATAGTTGAATAAAATTACAGAAATAACAATGCAACTTCTATCATGAACATTAGTATACTAAACCATCACAGAAAACCACTCCCTTACTTGTTTTATCTTCCATGATAAAAATACCTGAAGTCAAGAAATAGGTCTGTCTTGTTTGCCATTTTTCCCCCAAGCACATAGCATGGAGGCTGGCCAGTGTAGACACTCATTAAATGTTTATTAAATGAATAAATAATGCTGATCTTTTTTTCTCAGTAACAAGGTCAATAGCCGTTTTTACTGATGCTGAGTACTTGTGAAGCTATTGAGTATATATATCTTGATTCTGGCAACAGATAACAGGCAGATGGCAATGGGTGTGATATGAATATAGAATGTGCTTTGGACTGCTCATGTTCGATTACTGCTTCCAAAGGTTACTACCTGAGACAGTGAGAATCACAAGTGAGAATTCACTCAACATTTCCTGGATTTTTTTAGATCCTAGATGCTATTGTCTGAATCTTCGACCCTTCTATTCTAAGTGTATATATTGCAATTCCAACACCAACGTGACAGTTTTAAGACGTGGTGTTTCTGGGAGTGATGATGTCACGAGGGCTCAGCCCTCAAGAAGGAGATTTGTGCTCCTATAAAAGTGGCCCTATAGAGCTTCCTCAACCTTTCTACTGCATGAGGACACAGCAGGAAGGTGCCATCTGTGAACCAGGAAACAGATCCTCATCAGACATCAAATCTGCCCAGTGCCTTGATCTTGGACTTCCCAGCCTCTAAAACTGTTAGAAATAAATTCCGTTGTTTATACCCTGTCTATGGCACTTTGTTATAGCAGCCCAAAAGAAGTAAGATATTAGTTATGGTATTTATGCTTCTTTAGGGTCTATTATGTGGCCTGATGCAGTCAACTGTGTTTAGGCTTAGTACAGATGGTTAGCATATCTAAAGATAGTTCACAGATAGGATTGGCATCTCTTCAAAATTATCAATTTACCTTCATTCTCTTTCCAAACATTTTGGCAAAATGTGGCCCAGTGATTTGATATGACTTTGTTTCCACAGGAAAATTGACTAGTGACAAAACTGGTTAGTAAAATCTACTTTACTATCAGAATTACAGTGGCTCCAATAAATCCAGTTCCTTTTAAAAAATGAATGATGCCTAAACTGTTTTTGCCTAGTTATGATCTCTATTTTGCATTGTGCTTTCTTGCTCTGCTTTTCTCTTGGCTCTCAGAAAGAGAGAGTGGAGCTAAAGGTCCATAATATGACAATAAAAATTTAAAAAGAGTCAATATAAAGGATGCTCCAGGAACTAGTGATCAGGCTAGGGCAGTAACTGGCAGACAGGAAGTACAGCCAATAGCTAGTTGTTAATTTGGGTTGGTTTGGGTTGACTTGGGTTTCTACACTCATTCTCTGCAGCAACACTGCCGCCCAACATCAAACAGATACAAAATTGTATTTGTAGAGTGTGAGTCATCTCCACTCACCACCACCTTGGATTTTTCTACTGCAACACCATGGCCAAGACAAAGGACTGTGAATTGAGAAAGTCCAGCCTCAACAAACACAATTAGAATAGAAAACTAAAGGAGAAGCAAGCAGGACTAGCTGGAAATCAAAATTTATGGCTGCAGCAGCCTATGCTGAAACAGTCCTGTCAAGAGAGAGTAGGTATTGGGGTCTCTTCTAGCTCATTTCTTAGAAGGCAGATAATCAGAGTGGTTCTGTAGTCTTGTAGTTTAAAAACTCTTTACCCTTCCACTTTCCAAATTTATATTGCCATCAGATTTGACCTGAGCCTGGGGATATTGCTTCCTACCTAAATGGGATTACCCGCAAAAGCCTTACTATAGCGCAGGTCACATAGCAAATCACCAGCAAATGCTAGCTATTATCATCAGTACTGTTATTAATTTTAGCCAGGTGTTCACCCTCAGGTACTGAGAGGAACCAATTTTGGGCTAACATCCAAGTATCAAGTATTACTGTCATCAAACAAATATTTGTGATAGCCTGTGTACAAGACAACCTTTCAAAGGAGTTGCGTCTAATAGATTTTTTTTTTAATGTCTGTTGCCTTATTTCCAGTTGACATTCTCTGTGGCCAAGATTGGAGAAAATTATAATGGGAAATACAAGAATTACATATTTTCATTTAATAATAAAAGAAAATGCATGTTTCCAAAAAGCTTCATGGTACTCAGATATATGTTAAGGGATTTTATCTTTTGTCTACATTTTCTTAGAATTTATCATCACAAAATCAGATGATTCAGAAATTGTATGGAGGGAAAAAAAACAGGAATGAAAACAACTTCAAGTGTGCAAGTAGACACTCAACTCATTAGCAAGCAATATCCAGAAAAGACAGTTACCATATGGACTGCCATTACTGAAAAACTTCTTTCTCCTATCAAGGGGAGGGGCTGCTAAGAGGCTCAGGGATGGTTGTTAGAATGAAACATCATGCTTATTCCATTCCTACTCTCTGGCGCAAGATCCTCCCTCCCCCATCTGAGGGAGGCTGTTGCCTTTAAGGCTTCATTTTCTTTGTGAGCCTTTCTGAATGTTAATGTCTTTGCGACTCATTAACCCAGGGTAGTTGTTTTGCACTCTGAGCACCAAGACATCTCATCAGGATGAACTGGGGCAAGGCAGCCTCCAGAAACACACCTGGGTCTCTGGGCAGTCATCTGCAGGCGATTGCCTCCAGGTGTTTGCCAGTGGGAACCCATTGAAAGTCAATGCAATTTAGAGCAATTTCTCTGGCAGTGGAAATTAACCTGCAGGAATCTGCCAGCAACAGGTGTATTTTAGGGCAGACATACCAGCGTCCTGCACTGTGGAGACAGGACTTTGACTACCAGGTGTAGTGCAGAAGGCTGGATAATTGGAGGAGGCAGGAAATCAGTGCAGAGAAGATGGCCAAATTGCAGGTCAGCATGGGTTGGTGTAATTATTGGTTAACCCTCTCCTGCCTGTTAACCAAAAACTATTTGTGTGTTTGAGGAACAAGAAAATCTGCACTGAAGGGGCAAGAATTATCACTCCCTGCTCCAGCCAACTGAATTTTTTGATAGCTAATGTTTTCAGCAAATTGTTTTTGGTTTAGTGTTTGATACTCAGAATAGACAATTGCCATGAAAGCACAAGGAGATGTGAATTTTAAGTGCTTGAAAGCCTCCTGACTCAGAAACAAATATAATTTTACCTAGCGTGTTTGGCGCTTTTTACCGCTTTTGAAAAGACTTATAGGGAGAAGTGTACATATTCAGGAAAGGGCATCTATGCTCTGTACCTCCGATTCTTCTTGATAGGTATTTCTACGTTGGTTCTTCCTCTTTATGGGCTCATAGTGTGACTCTTTGATATAATTATCTTTTCCTAGGTTCGTTAATGTCTATTCTTCCTTCCATGTAACTTAGTTGGCTTAAATAACTTTGAAATTAAACAAATAAAACAAAGTCCTGAACTGAACAAATTTCTAACTACAGCATACATTTTAGCCAAATCTTAGTATCGATATAATATTCATGACATACAGCAATGGAAACTGTGTGATTCAGACTTTTGGCTCTCTGATCTAAAGTTTATAATATTCTTTGGAAATAAATAAATATATATATTTATATTTATCATTGCCAAATAAAGTGCTGCCATAATTAATGATTATTGTGAAAGTAGTTAATTCTTTCTATAAAATCAATTATTTGGCATTTTCAAGGAACTGAACTGGGAAATGGATTTATAGTTCTCAAGAATATTTAGAAAGTGTTGGATAAATAACTTCAGGAGGAATTTGTCCTTTTCCAATCAACACATATGTACAAAATTTAAAGTATAAAAAGCAGAATAATTGAGATTAGAATAAATTACAATTTTAGTCTTTGTTAAATATTTTAACAGTATTTATAACATTAGACAAAATTGTATTTAAGTCTTTTGTTTAGTATTTAACTATCTAATTCTATATATGCCAAGATGCCTGCCAAGAAAAATTCCTATTTGGAACTTTTCATAATTTTTGAGGAAAAATTAAGAGCAGATGTCAACTTTGCCATCTCAAAATTTTCATGAGGAAAATTTCCCATCATTTATATTTGATCCAGAAATAATAATTAAAATGGAATAAAGGAAATGAAAAAATACTTCACACATTTTGTTCTCGCTAGTCAAATTTCAAAGCAACAAATATTGTAAGACAACTTTAAGAAAACAATAATTAATACAATTTTGAGTCTATGGAGGTTGAATATGGTATTTCAATTTTGTCAAGCTGAATAGTTCAGTCAAATATTTCTCAAAGTGTGGTCCCTGAACCTGCAGGCTAGTATCACCAGAGGTGAGAAAACAACCTTAGTGATTTTTGTTACGAGCCCTTCAGTGATGCAGAGGGTGTGCCAAAGCATGAGAATCACTGCTTTCAACTGCTAACCATTTCCAGTAGTTTAATAGGAAGAATTTTTGAAAGCTACCCTAGCGATAAATCTGAAGCAGAAAGGTTTCTCTAGAAAAGAAATAGGTGGCCAGGTGCAGTGGCTCACACCTGCTATCCCAACACTTTGGAAGGTCGAGGTGGGAGGAGTGCGTGAATCCATGAGTTCAAGAGCAGCCTGAGTCACATAGTGATACTTTGTCTCTACAGAAAACAGACATGGTAATGCATGGCTGTAGTCCCAGCTACTCAGGAGGATGAGGCCGGAGGATCGCTGAAGCCCAGAAGGTTGAGGCTGCAGTGATCATGCCACTGCACTCCAGCCTGGACAACAGACTGAGTAAAACCCTGTTTAAAAAAAAATTGCTGAAATATGTGTTTCTAAATTTCTTTCTCCTAGATGCAAAAAGGTAATTGGTATTAGCAAGTGTGCCCATTGAAAGCAAGCATGTTTTAGTATTTACAAGTGTACACTGTCGTGATGGTGAGTACAATGCAGCAGCTAGCAGTCTTTAAAATAAGTGTTCTTGCACAATAATTTCACTTGTAAAATTTGACTATCAAAGTTTTAATAATAGAATAACTACAATTAAAATTTTTGATAATTACAAATTTATTCTTTTCTTCCAGTTTCTTTTCCTGATGGTATCGTTCACTGTCAGTTGACTATTGGTTTTAACAACTGGCTGTTCTCCAGTGGACCAAAAGGTATATTTGGTGTAGAAGTAAATTATAGTTTCCTTAAAAAAAATCTAAGCCAGGAAGAAATCTCTGGGTTTTTCATACATGTATGTAGACCCCTTTGTTATTCTCTACCTTGCGTCCTTGTTTCTTTCTTAGCGTGTTCTGCAATTTATAATTATTGTTTCATTTGCTTAGTGCATTGTCTCTCCTAAGTAGAGACAACCTCATAAGGCAGAGACATGTTTACTCTTTGTTTTCCCAATGTTGGACAGTGCTTAGTTCACAGTCAGCACTCAATTGTTGAATTGTTGAATGAATGCATACATTGATGCATTAATGTGTTCAATTAGATTAACTGAGTGCATGATATATAAATCAGATGCTAAAGTACAGGGTAAATGCTCAATAAATGCTACTGTGTAATAGTTAACCAACTTCTCATTATCCTGCTCTCCATGCCCCATCCTTGTGTGTCCATTATCTATAATTCCACCTCTACATCCATATGAAAACTTTTTTTTATCACCTCTGTATGAGTGAGAATATGTGATATCTGTCTTTCTGTGCCTGGCTTGTTAACAGAAAAACCTCCAGTTCCATCCATCTTGTTGCAAGACGTGATTTAATTCTTTTCTATGGCTAAATAGTATTCTATTGTGTGTAGGTACCAAATTTTCTTTAACCATTCATCCACTGATAGACACTTAAATTGATTCCATGTGATGATTAAGTGTCAACTTGACTGGATGGAAGGGTCCAAAGTATCATTTCTGTGTGTGTCTATGAGGGTGTTGCTAGAGGAGATTAAGATTTGAGTGCTGGGCTGGGAGAGGCAGACCCGTCCTTACTCTGGGTGGGCACCTTCCTCTTGGCTGCCGGCACAGCTAGAAAAAGCAGGCAGAAGAAGGGAGAAAGACTTGCTGAGTCTTCCGACCTTCATCTTTCTCCCATGCTGGATGCTTCCTGCCCTCGAACATCAGACTCCAAGCTCTTTAGCTTTTGGACTTGTGGACTTACACTAGTGGTTTGCCAGGGGCTTTCAGGCCTTTGGCCACAGACTGAAGTCTGCACTGTTGGCTTCCCTCCTTTTAAGCTCTGGGACTCGGACTGAACAACCACTGGCTTCCTTGCTCCTCAACTTGCAGATGGCCTATCATGGGACTTTACCTTGTGATTGCGTGAGTCAATTCACCTTAATAAACTCCCTTTCACATATACATATATACTGTTAGTTCTGACCCTCTAGAGAACCCTAATACATTCCATATTTTTTCTATTGTGTATACTGCTGAAATAAATATACAAGTGCAGGTATCTTTTTATATATTGATTTATTTCTCTTTGGGTAGATACCCAGTAGTGGGATTACTGAATCAAATGGTATTTCTATGTTTAATTCTATGAAGGAGCTCCATACTGTTTTCCACAGAAGTTGTACGAATTTATATTTCCACCAAATGTGTATAAGCATCTCCTTTTCTCTACATCCTTGCCAACATCTATCTTTTTAAATCTTTTTAACAACATCCATTCCTATTCTGGTAAGATGATACCTCATTGTGGTTTTGATTTGCATTTCTCTAATGATTAGTGATGTTGAGCATTTCTTCATAAACCTGTTGGGCATTTGTATGTCTTCTTTTGAAAAATGTCTATTCGAGTCATTTGCCTACTTTTTAATGGGGCTTTTATTAAATTTTTGATTTTTGTTGTTGTTGTTACTTGAGTTATTTGTATATCCTACATATCAGTACCTACCAAATGAATATTTTGCAAATGTTTTTCCTGTCCAACAGAACAAAAAAATTCACTCTATTTTGCTGTGTAGCAGCTTTTTTTAAGTCCCATTTGTCTACTTCTGTTATTGTTGCCTGTGCTTTGAGGTCTTAATAATAAATTATTTGCCTAGACCAATGTCTAAAAGAATTTTCACTATGTTTTCTTCTACTATTTCTATAGTCTGGGGTCTTGCATTTAAGTTTTAATACATCTTGAGTTGATTATTGTATATGGTGAGAGAGTTCCAATTTCATTCTTCTGCATATGGCTATCCAATTTTCCCAGTATCATTTATTGAAGAGACTGTTCTTTTCCCAATATATGTTCTTGTTGGCTTTGTCAAAGATCAGTTGGCTATAAATAAGTGGCTTTATTTCTGGGTTCCTTATTCTGTTCCATTAATCTATGTGTCTATTTTTATACCAGTACCATGCTGTTTTGGTTACTATAGCCTTATAATATAAAATCAGATAATGTAGTGCTTTTCACTTTTTTTGCTCAGGATTGCTATAGCTATATGAGCTCTTTTCTGGTCCATATGAATTTTAGGATTTTGTTCTAATTCTGTGAAAAATGGCATTAGGATTGTGATAGGGATTGCACTGACTCTAGATTAGTTTGGTCAGTATGGTCATTTTAATGATATTTATTCTTTCAATCTATGAACATGGACTGTTTTACTATTTGTTGGTGTCATTTTCAATTTCTTTCAGTAGTGTCTTGTAGTTTCCTCCTCACAGATATGTCACCTCTCTGGTTAAATTTATTCCTAGGTATTTTATTTTCTTTGTTGCTTCTGTAAATGAGATTGCCTTCTTGATTTCTTTCTCTGCTAGATCATTACTCGTACATAGAAACATTACAGATTTTTGTACATTGATTTTGTATCCTGCAACTTTACTGAATTCATTTATGAAAGCTAGGAGTTTTTTGATGGAGTCTTTAGGTTTTTATAGCTATAAGATTATGTCATCAGTAAACAGTGATAATTTGGCTTTCTCCTTTCTAATTTAGTTGCCTTTTATTTCTTTTTCTCACCTGATTGCTCTAGCTAGGACCTCCAGTACCTCTAGTACTATGTTGAATAGAAGCAATAAAAGAGGGCATCTTTTTCTTGTTTCAATTTTTAAAGAAAATAAATGCTTTCTGTTTTCCCCATTCAGTATAATGTTGGCTATAGGTCTGTCAAATATGGCCTTTATTGTTTTGAGGTATGTTCCTCCTATGCCCAATTTGTTGAGGGTTTTTATCATGAAAGGATGTTAAATTTTATTAAATGTTTTTTCTGCATCTATTGAGATGATCATGTAGGTTTTGCCCTTGATTTTTTTATGTGATGTATCAAGCCACTGATTTACATATTTTGAACTAACCTTGCATCCCTGGTATAAAATCCACTTGATCACATTATATTATCTATCCCCTAAGCTGTTGGATTCAGTTTGCTATTATTTTGTTGAGGATTTTTGCATCAATCTTAATTAGAGATATTGGTCTGTGGTTTTCTTTTTTTCTTATGGCCTTGTCTGGTTTTGGTAATCAGGGTGATATTGGCCTCTATTTCATTTAGTTCTGCACTGATCTTTCTTATTTCTTTCCTTCTGCTAATTTGGGGTTTGGTTTGTTCTTGCTTTTCTAGTTCCTTAAGGTGTACCATTAGATTATTAATTTGTAATTGTTCTACTTTTTTAATGTAGGCATTTAATGTTATAAACTTTCCTCTTAGCATTGCTTTTGCTATATCTCACAGGTTTTAGTATGTTGTGTTTTCATTTTAATTTGTTCCAAAAAAATTTTTGATTTCCATATTAATTTCTTCATTGACCCAGTGGACATTCAGAAACATGTTTTATTTCCATGTATATTTATAGTTTCCTAACTTCCTCCTGGTATTGATTTCTAGTTTTATTTCACTGTGGTTTGAGAAAATACTTGATATAATTTTGACTTTTAAAATTTGTTGAGTTTTGTTTGTGGCCTAATACATGGCTTATATTAGAGAATGTTTTATGTGCTGATGAAAAGAACATATATTCAACAGTTATTGGGTAGAATGTTCTGAAATGTCTATCATGTCCATTTGGTCTCATGTCCAGTTTAAGTTCAATGTTTCTTTGTTGATTTTCTGTCTAGATGATTGGTCTAATGATGAAAGTGAGGGGTTAAAGTCACCCACTATTATTGTATTGCATTCTATCTCTCTATTTAGATCAAGTAATATTTGTTTTACAGATGTTGGTGCTCCAGTATTGGGTGCATACATATTTAGAATTGTTATATCCTCTTGCTGAATTGACCCATTTATCATTATATAATGACCTTTGCCATCTTCTTTTTTTAAACACTGTTTTTGACTGAAAGTCTGTTTTATATGATATCAGTATAGTTATTCTTGCTTGCTTTTGGTTTCTGTGTACACGGACTAACTTTTTCTATCCCGTTCCTTTCAATATGTATGTGTCATTAAAGATAAGATGAGTTTCTTGTATGCAGCATATAGCTGAATCATGTTTTTTTTAGCCATTGAGTAGAATCTGTATTTCTAATAACCTTAACAGAAAATCTATATCTTTTAATTGGAACTTTAATACATGTGCATTCAAGGTTATTATTGACATGTGAGGTTTTGTTCCTGTCATATTGTTAATTGTTCTCTAGTTGTTTTGTAAATTCTCTTTTTTCTTTTTCTCTTACTGTTTGTCTTTGTGATTTGGTGGGATTCTGTAGTGGTGCCATTTGATTTCCTTCTTTTTCTCCTTGGTGTGATTGTTTTACCAGTGAGTTTTATATTTTGTGTGTTTTCATGATTGTAAATGTCATTCTTTTGCTTCCACATTTAGAATGTTTTTGACCATTTCTTGCATGACTGGTCTAGTGTTGAGGACTTCCTTCAACATTTGCTTGTCTGGGAAAGACTGTTTCTCTTTTATTTATGAAGATTAATCTTGCTAGACATAATATTGCCTGGTAGCTTTTTTCTTTGAGCACTTTGAATATATTATCCCATTCTCTTCTGGCCTGTGAGGTTTCTGCTAAGAAGTTTGCTGTTAGTCTGATGGGGTTTCCTTTATAGGTTGCTAAAGATTTTTCTGTGACTGTTTCAGAATTTGATTTTTTGTTTTGACTTCTTTAGACAGTCTGATTATAATGTGCCATGCCAAAGGTCTTTTTCCATTCTATTTGGGGATCCATGAGCCTCTTGCATCTAGATATCTAAAGCTTTTGCTAGACTTAGAAAATTTTCATCTATTATTTAATTAAATGAGTTATCTCTATTTTTGATTTCTCTTTGCTCTCAGGGATACTGATAATATGAAACTCTGGTCACCTTATGTTGTCCCAAGTGTCTCTAAAGTTTTTTTATTTTTGAAATTCTTTTTTTCTTTATTCTTCTCTGACTGGATTATTTCCAAAGGCCTGTCTTCAAGTTCTGAAATTATTCTTCTCTTTGGTCTAGTCTGTTGTTGAGACTTTCCAATTTATTTTTTATTTCCTTCAATGAATTCTTCAATTCCAGATGGTGAGTGCCACTGAATGGTGAGTACATGTGCCAGCCTTGACAGGATCCTCAGACCCCTGGTTAGGGTTCAGGTGAGGGGTAGCACCCTGCCATGCTAAAGTCCTGCCTCAGGGAGGGTGGGGCTGACCTTAGAGACCACAGCATTGGCCAGCAGGTAGGAAATATGCACCCCTCTCATGCCCTAATCCAGTCAGGACTTGCTTCACAGTCCCAGGTATTATAGTAAAACCACTGACCAGTCAGATCCAGCAGATTCACATAGTCTGCAACTCAATCCTGGGACACTGGAGTCACCATCCAGATTGGGACCAAGCCTCCATGGCAACTTACATCCTGCTCAAGTCTCAGAGGTGGTACCTGATTCCCAGTACTGGTGGCTGCAGGCCATGGCACGCTTGCTTCTCAGTCTTAGCTGTGGGCACCCTGCTGGTCACTTCATGCTCCAGTTTCACAAGCAATAGCCTGAATTTCTCTAACACCTAGTACCAGCACTGCAGAGTCCCAAAACAATGCACAATCTGTTAAAGGCTAGCATCAAAAATGGCATCTTGTGGTAGCTGCTTAAGTCTCAGGAAGGGTATGGACCTAGGGCAAGCTCCCTCCCTGATGCAGTCCCTTCTCACACTCTCCTGGAGGCTTCCTAAGTTAGATTCAGAACTTGTTAGGGTCAAGGTGCTCTCATGGCCTATATTGTACAATTCCCCTGTGGGAAAGTGGACCACAGAGAAAATCTCTCACTCACCCTCTCCCCATATTGTGGAGTCTCTCCCAGATCCCAGCCAGGCTCAACCAAGCAGGCTACCTCTTTTCCTTCTATTTCCTAGTTTCTGGTGTTTCCTGTAATTTTTCTGTTGACTTCCTATATTCTTTCTTGGATAATGTCCTCAAAGTGTAATTGTCTACACACTATTTTGGTTCTTCTAAGTAGATGAGGCAGCATGTAATGTTTCTAGTCAGCGACTTTGAAAAAGAAAACTGATTGCTCTAATTCCAACTGCCACCTCTTTCATTTTCTTGAAGCTACACAAACTCTGGTCCCCTCAAAAAATTTTGTTTTTTTAGATACTTTCTGAGGAAGTATCTAATATAGCCTTTTAATATATCTCAGTATGTTGATCAACCATCTTTTCTCCTTTAAATTATAAGCTTCCTGAGGGCAAAGAAAGCATGGTCTTACTTATTTTTGCATCTTCTGCTAGCTGGCATATTGCCATGCTATCTACACAGACAGAGTTAAAGTTGGCAGCTTCAAGAACACATGCCAGCTTTATTTTCTCTTCTCCCTTTAACCCCATTGTTGTTGGCTGTGGTGAGCAGAGTGAATCATACAGCAAAGACATCAGAGTTTGCAAAGAACTAGTATTCTGACATCTGGGAGAGACATAGAGAATGAGATTTCAGAATCCCCAGACATAAAAGTAATCAATGAATTCTGAGTGGGTGAACTAATAAGTGAATCTCTGTGGGGATCAGTGTAAAAGTCTGATTAAAGCTGCCAGTCCTGTCCTTCAAAAAGATCTATAGCTAACTACAAGTGTAAAACAAAAAGTTTGCTAAGGCTTAGGAAAAAAAGAACAAATGATGTGCCATCTGAAGCTTCTCTCAGTATGTTCTCCACAATTTGTTATGTGGTCATGAGGAGGCAAGGTTTCTAGTCTATTCTCTGACACCCATTAACTGTGAGATTTAGACATGAAGTGAAGGTCCTTAGATATCACATTCCCAATGTCCCCATTTGACTTTTTAAGGGCCCAATTTTGTGAAGGGTTTACTCTGTTGACTTTAAAAAAAAATCATTCAACAAACTTCTTTGAACTCCTATGAAAGATGTCATAGTCTAGTTCAGTGGTTAAAAATATGAGCTCTTGTATCAGATTGCAAGGGTTCAAATCTCAACCCCACCTGTATTCATTATGTGAACTTGTACCATTTACTTCCCATACTTCAGAGTGCTGACCTGCAAAGTGGGCTTAATAAAAGTCCTGATGATTATCATGAGGATTAAAAGTTGTGTCATGCAAAGTACATAGAATAGTGTTTAGGATGTTATAAGAGATCAGTAAATGTCAGTTACTACTACATATCTGGGAGGAACTCCCAGAGTATGTGGCCTGTGTCTTAGAATCAGGAGATAAACAGGACACAGCTCCTGTCCCAAAAGTGTAAGATCACAGATTAATGACAGAGAGCTCAGAAAAGAAAACTAACAATTATGCAGTGGGGTAATAGTACTACACACAGGATCTCAAAGAGCACCAGATTCAACTTTTTAAAGGTCAACACTTTTTTTTCCGAGAGGAGCAGCCACTTGGTTCTTGAAGGACACATTGGTATAATCTTGGCATGAGGGAGTGAAGGTAGTTATTGACAAGGGACTGGCTTCAGTATAGAAGACTATAAGAGGTTTTACAAGTTGTTCTGCCTTTAGGGAACTGCCCTAAAGTGGTTTTAGTATTACTTTCTGTACTATAATCCCCCACCTGTGAATAGGACTTCATAATTCTATACTGACAGCACTGAGATTGCTTAAATGATAACAAGAAATGTATTTATAAACAATAATGGAGTAATGCATCTTTTAGAACAAATAGGAATTTAGGAATTAAACGGATCTGAGTTCAAATTAAGGCTCCATGTCTATGAATTTAAGCTAGTTGTCTAACCTCTTAAGGCCTCATTCTTCACTGAAAAAAATCAGACATAGTAATACCTACTTTGTGAGCCATATAAAATCCCTGGTGAGAGCACTTAGCACATAGTGGTAACTGTAATCATTGGCTTTGTTATTTCCTGTTAAGAGCTTTCAAAAGAAAGATTATTTCAAATTGCAAATGAGTTGTAAAGATTGTTTATCAATGCAGTCATTTATCTCATCTTAGTAACGACTACTTAAAAATTTGTTTCCCAGAGATCTTTTTTAGTATTTCAATCACAGAGCTTGGAACTTAATAGAATTTACAGAAGAAAATGAGAGGAGGGGGAAGTGAAAAAGAAGAGAAAGAGAACGAGGAAGAAAAAAAGACAAGTATTTTAAATCTACATATCTTGTTCAACTGTTGCTTAAGTGATCACTTTTCCTGACATTGTATCACATGGTGGTAATATCAAATGGTATTCAGTTTTTTTAGGCTCTTCAAATCTGCATTGCTCCCTATCAAAATAGCTCTCTTCTCCATTTTGATCACCTACTTCTGCTTTTAGAAAGTTTTGAAGCCAAGCATCTGACAGAGCAAGCCCCAAGCTCTTTCACAAATACAGGTTTCCCATTAAGAGGAAAACATGACATAAACCTAGAGAAGCTGCAAAACATATTACATTTCGTTTAGCTGCCCTGTCCTATTTTCTGGCACCCTAATACACAAAATCTAGACCTGTCTATATATTTTTGGGACTTTGAAGTAGCGCACAACTCTCTGTGTCCCTTTAAATACAGTATTATTGCCATTGTAATGAAGTTAATTGCTAAAATAGAAGTGGTAGACAGCCCAGCTGTAATCTGTTATCTTACTAAAGGAAGCCAGTTTCAGGAATATCTCTCAATGGCTTAAGCATTATATTTCATTTCTCTTCTTCTATCCAGTCCATAGACAGTCATTCTCCCAAGCTATGCCAGGAAACGTTGGTATCACAAGATTGCAGGCTCAGCTGCAGGAACTTGCTACAATACCTTCATTTTTATCATAGCACTGATTTTACAGCCCCTCTTCTTTTCCTGGAAGTGTATGCACATTCACAGTGTGTGCTTAGTTAAAAATAATTGTGGAATGAGCTAAAGTGGAGAAAGTAGAAGGTGTGATTTGCAAGCACAGAATTCTTCTAGGAAGCATCAAAACTTGTGGATTAAGAATATACTCCCTCTACCAAATGTTTCTCTTCGTGCTAGTGCAATAAACTGGAAAATGCAATAATCTTACTTTTGAGAGTAATAATAATGATAACAAACATTACATATTTATTTAAATGAGAAAAGCTATGGCTCAATCTTTTTCTTTGTCATTTTCCTTCTTTGGCTTCTAGTCAGTTTTCTGACTAGTCTCAGTGGCAGACAATTAACACAAAGTACTTTCTATTCTGATGAGATATCACTGTAGTGAAAAATACAAGGAGAGGTGAAAAGTGTTAGACAGTGTTGGGCTAGTGGAGTGAATTGCTGCAGAGATAGCAGCTCAGGCAGCTCGTTATTATGAAATGTCCCTGGGTGTGATAGAATACTCAAACAAAGGATATTCCTTTTCTTTCTTAATTAACAACTTGAAGATAAATTATTTTCCTCTTAAGCTCAAATCAGGATCAAGCAAAAACCCCTGTGTCCTTTGACTTCTCAAAGCTGCTGCAGGAAGCATCACAGCTGTTTTTTTAAAACCTCCTTCTGATTTATTAACTTAAGATAAATGGCTTTGCTATCATAACCTGTCAGTGCCATGCAATGAAAAGGAAATCAGTGGTGGTAACTGTGTGCGAAGCTGCTCAGTGTAGCTAGACTCAAACGTTGTAGTCAAACCTTCAATAATTCCACCACCTCTCCCTACAGAAAATGATCCACTGGCAAGTTTCTCATTCATTAACTTTTAAAGATGTCTGTCCTTGCAGAATCTTCAATTCAACTGAACATGATGTATGAAATCCTACCCACCTCATGCACAAAGAGAAAGAAAAAAATGTAGTGCTTATTGGAGACAGCATTATTGTATATGGAAGCTTCCGCAGACTCAACTGGCAAAGTGGCCCACTCATAAAGATCCAAGGGAAAGGAGTTTCTATCTCTCCATTTTTTAATTCTTCAAATTTGGCTCATTTCTCTTGGCTGTGAATTACCTTTTGAGGCAACCAATGAGGCAAAACTTGTTAGTAACTGCAATAATTAAAAAATGAACGAATTTCCCAATATAGCAAATGCTTTATCTCTAAGATAACAAGCACTTTATGTAAAGCCTCCTCCTCTTTTGTCAATAAACTTGGAACACATTTGTATACAGTGACTCATCAATGCATATGCCAATCTTTTTTTTTCAGTTCAGCAGAAAAAAACCAAAAGCCAGAGGGCACTTAGGAAAAAATATCTGATTTTGTTGGAATTCTCATTCAGATATGTAGATAATCCTATAAGCCTATGAAAATTTACACCCTCCATGTATATTTATAGTACATGGACATTATAAGGACATTTATAGTAACACAGTCTCAGTGGTGTACATGTGAAGATTTCTTCACTTACTGGAAAACTTGATTCTTTTTCTTGTTTTGTTCGTAACTGGATATCAGGATGTATTATCTATGAAAGTGGACTGCCAGACTGAAGAAAACTTTATTTTTTTCGTTACCATCTGCAGTTTCTGAGGTCATCCAAGAAGATTTACCAGAGGCTTTCACTTACCTAAGGGAAGTGTGTTAAAGGGCCATGTGTTTTTCTGAAGCACAGTATCCCTTTTATAGAGAAATGGCTGCCATCTAGAACCAGTGCCTTCACGGTGAGCGCCAATGTGTTTCACAGTCCATGCTCACCTCTGGTAATTTCCCAAATCTGTCATCAGAATGATCCAGATAGTGAACTCAGAGAGAAACAACCCATACTGGCTTGTCTGACCTCCCTGATTGTCTATCAACGGGATTGATTCTATCTCAGTGTTACAGATGTAATTCTTCATATCCAGAAGATAGTGCCATTTGTAGAACTTGTTCTAAGGCAGCAAAAGCAGCAGGAAGGACCAATTTTACCTACAGCACAGGATTCCAGAGGTGTCTTACTTTTTATTACTGTTGATTTCAATGGATGTCCCCCAGGTTGGTAATGAGATGTTAATATTGAGAAAATCTCTGTCTTTGACTCCGAGTTGAGTCAATAGCATGACTCAATTTGCTTTTTTCATGAGTCTGTTTTTAGTAGCAGTGCAATAAGTGACAAGTTACTGGACTCATCTAAGGTCTACATTCCTCTTCTGTTAAACATGGGAAGTGTTTGTGTGAACTGAATAATGCAATGTGTGAAAAGGTATTTGGAAGGCTACGTAATGCTTTATAAATGGCAGGTATTGTATATGTTTGTTTGAAATAAATTAATACACTCCTCAGAATTAGGCTAGCCATGGTACTGATTAGCATGCTAGGAATAGTATAATGATGAGCTCAGGTTAAGAGTACTCTCTGGAGTCAGACTGCCTGGATTCAAATCCTGGCTCCTCCACTTGAGCTGGGTGACCTTGAAAATTTTCTTAACCGCTGTGTCAGTCTCCTCAGCTGTAAAGTGGTGCTAATTAAAGTGCCTATCTCAAAGGGCGGTTTAGAGGACTTAATAGTTGATATATCTAAAGTACTTAGGACATTTCCTGGCATAGAGTAAGTGCTCATGAAATATTAGCTATTATCATCATCATTGTCATCATCTGAGGTGACATTTGAACTATGAAAGTAAGTGATGAAGCTATTTGTAGGAGAGGACTGCTTTTACCTTGGAGTTTATTCTTATATGCTTTTTGGAGCCAAGTAATTCCTTGTATTATTACATTACTACTAAATTTTTTGAGACAGTCTCACTCTTTCAACCAAGCTGGAATGCAGTGGCATAATCTTGTCTCACTGCAACCTTCGCCTCTGGGGTTCAAGTGATTCTCCTACCTCAGCATCCCAATAGCTGGACTACAGGTGTGCACCACCATGCCTTGTCTTTTTAGTAGAGACGGGTTTCACCATGTTGGCCAGGCTGGTCTCGAACTCCTGACCTCAGGTGATCTGCCCACCTTGGCCTCCCAAAGCGCTGGGATTACAGGCATGAGCCACCACACCCGGCCACATTACTACTACATTTATTTGAAAATTATTCAAGCATTATGCCCACATGAGATGCATGAGGCTTAAATATGAATGTTGTTGACTGTAAGAAAACTCCAGTATATATTTTTTCAAGTAATATAAATCTCTTTCTTTTCAAAGCAAACTAGCTAGCTCAAATAGAAGCCTCCTGTAAGCCTGTGTTCCCTAGTCAAATTCCTTAGTTCAGCAAGACTGATCTATGAAGAATTTAGGCATGTGGAACCTCCACCTCTGAACTTGTACTTTATGTTTAAAACAATTCGGCATTTAAATCTTTATGATAATTTTTAGTAAATATTATCCCTGAATAATTATTACGTGGTTTCTTTCAACAGCTATAATTACCCAATTTGGAAATAAGTTAGAAATTCTCCCTAGCTCAAGTTGAACTTAAAAGATCAAATTTATGAATATCGTTTCTTCGCATCACTGTCATTCAATCAAGACAGTTTGGAGGAGCAATCTGAAATATGTTTTCACTCCTCCTGGTAAATGAATATGATAGAAAACTAAACTGACTTTTAAAATCATGTTTTAAAGACTACATAGAGCTCAAAGACATGTCCGTGGTGTGACATTAAATAAATAAAAAGATCAAGTAAAATAATATTGTAATATTATAAAAAAGCACTTTAATAGAAAAAGTTCTTGTGATAGATATGAAAAGGATAGTAAAATGAGAGCAGGGATAAATGAATTCTAAGGCATGGATTATTTTTATATTTTTCCTCACACCTAAGGACATATGTGACAATAATTTTAAATTTTCCTTTAAGCAATATAAATTATCATTATTATCTGGAATAGAAAACAGACAGCAACAATGAAATATTTTTCAAGTTTCGCTATGCTAAATAAAAAGAAGATACAGATTTGCGGTGACTAAATTCACACATTTCTAATCCTGCAGGCCAATTACTCTGGTAACTGAAGAAGAGTATTTAGTGTAAACACTCACTAACCATTCTCTGACAAAAACAATTTAGTCTGAATGAGATTTTTGAATTAACCAGGCACTTGCTTCAATGTGCTCTGAAGAAATGGGTTGGAAATAAATAAATAAATAAATAAATAAATAATAACTCTGCAGGAGAAAAAAATTAGCGTTCTGAAAGGATCAGGATTTTCAAAGGAAGGTTATTGGGGAAAGGCTGCTTGGAGTTTGAGGGAAGTTTTCTGGTATTAGTGTACTATATAAGAGAAAAAAGTTGAGACGGTGAAATGGATTGCTATAGAGAATGAAGTTAGAGGTGTATAAAAATAACCAGAGATGGATTTAGCCTGCCTCAGTCTTCCATGCTTTCCCCTCCTTACATCCCCTAATCTTGCTTAATACTAACATGCATTACTAAGCCATAAGATTCTTGAATGCCTGCAGCCCAGAAGTCCTTATTTTCTCTGCCTTGACTGCAGGGGCTGGCTCTGCTTATATGTTCCACTCTGCCAGGTCTGCCCTATACTTTCTTTTAGATGCACAAAGAGCCCCTGAGGATCACTTTTAGGGAACAGAAAAATCTTCATTTTTACACTCTTTACTAGGCTCTGCCAGGTGCCCAGAGTATTGGAAAGTTTCAGGTAATAGAAATCATGAGCCATAATAGGTGGACTTTATGCCTGGGAGCAAAAATGTGGTAACAATGATTTGAGATGTGAAACAGAAGGAAGAAAACCAATGCCATTACATTAGTCTCTTTATTCATCTTATTGGTTGAGTTCCTACTATATAATATTGTGGTAAGTGGAGAAATAATATAAAATGCACAAGACAGTTCTACTTGTAGTAAGGCAGAGTAGGCTCCCAGAAGCCAAATCTTCCCATAGATAACTATAAACTCTGGACAAAAATACCAAAAAATAAATAAACAAATAAAAACCAACCAAACAAACAAACAAAAAAAAAACACGACTACCTGGAGGCTCTGGAAAGTAAGCAAGAACAATAAATTTGGAGGAGAGACAAAATTTTTAGTGAATGCCACAGAGAATGCCTCCCATCTCTATAGCTTTTGCCTGAGTGTGGTCTGATGCACAGTGTGGCTTGGTTATGGATGCTGAAGCACCAGTGGAAACCAGCCATCTTTCTCACTTGAAAAGAACCCATCCTGGGGAAGCTCCAGCTGCTGACAAATGAGGGGCTATCTTAAAAAGAAGAAGAATGGAGCAGGATAGAGCCAGTGTCTGTGTGTAAAGCCTGCCAAAGGCCCTGAACCCTGGATGCTGCATGATCACGCAGACTGCAGACAGCCCAGTTAACAGAAAAATAAAAAGAAAATTGTATGAGTCCATTTTCACACTGCTATAAAGAAATGCACGCATGCAGGGCTAAAAACCTAGATGATGGGTTGACAGGTGAATCAAACCACCATGGCACATGTATACCTATGTAACAGACCTGCACATTCTGTACCTGTGTCCCAGAACTTAAACTATAAAAGAAAGAAAGAGAGAGAGAAAGAAAGAAAGAAATAGAAAGGAAGAGAGAGATACAGAAAGAAAGTAAGAAAGAAAGAGAAAGAAAGAGAGAAAGGAAGGAGGGAGGGAGGGAAGGAAGGAAGGGAAGGAGGAAGGAAGGAAGAAAGGAAGGAAGGAAGGAAAGAAAAAGGAAGGAAGAAATGCTGAGACTGGGTAACATAAAAAGGAAAGAAGTTTAATTGACTCACAGTTCTGGATGGCTGGGAAGACCTGAGAAAATTTACAATTATGGAGGAAAGGGAAGCAGACACCTTCTTCACAAGGCAGCAGGAGAAAGAAGCAGGAAGGAGGAACTTCCAAACATTTATAAAATAATCAGACCTTGTGAAAACTCACTATCATAAGAACAGCATGGGGGAACCCAACCCCATGATCCAATCATGTCCCTAGGTCCTTACCTCAACACATGGTGATTATGGGGACTACAATTTGAGATGAGATTTGGGTTGGGACTCAGAACTAAACCATGTCATAAATGAACTGAAATTTGAACTGCTAGCCTTCTCAGGCAAGAGAGTGTTCACAGTTGGAGAAATGGTCTCATAGCTTTTCTCTTCCAACATTTGTGAGGCAGCCTTCAGTGAAAAGTGGCATTTTGCTCCCCATTGAATTTCCCATCTCCCCTCTGCATATATTTGAATAAGGAAAAAGAAACTGGAGAGGGAAGACCAGGTAAAGAGAGGTGGCAGTGGTGCAGGAAACCTGCACTGCCTGTGTCTGGCATAAAAGGGGAAATCCATTTCCTGAGAACCAATAGCCAGACTGGGACTATTTTGGGGGTATCAAGCCCAGGTATCAGGCCCGGGCAGGAGGCTGAGGTGGGCACATCAGTAGATGGGAACTGAGGCTGAAGTTGAGAAGAGTCATGTTAGAAGACATCTTACGCCTCCATGAGGAGGCAGCGTTAAACACCAGCGATGCACCAGGCATCGCCAGCCAGTGAAGGTCTTACAGCTTGATCCGTTAAGAGAAAATCTTTACATCTCTTTTTTTATGTCTAGCCCCCAAGCTTCAACGTATCTGAAGACTGAAGACCTGAATAAAGCAGCATCACAGAAGTGTGAGAACAGCCTTTTCCCATTCTCTAGAGTGGATCCATGAGCCAGAAGGCAGGCCTGAACTTTGAGGAGGGAAAGTGCTTTTGTGAGGACAAGCAAGAATGTCTCGTAATTTCAACTACCCTTAAAGCTGTTTCAGGGTTCCCTGATAATGAGCTAACTGATACAGGGACTTCCCTTCTCCATCCCCCAAGGAAAAGCCACCTTCCAACTCAACATCTCATAGAACCAGGGACTCCTAATATCCGTAGGTGTAGGCAGCTGGCATTCCCCAGTATTCCCCTAACACCTGGCACCTAAGCTAAGAATGCTTGGGGCCTGAACCCCAAATGTTTATTCAGCCATGCAAAGCCACTTGCACACTTGTCCTATAAAAAAAGGAAAGCAACAGAAGGTTTTTCTCCTCTTGGAGCAGAGCCCTACAGTGAATCTAGCAACTCCCTGGCTCAAACATGCCCCCTTTTCAGCAGGATGCCGAAAAAAATAGGATCCATGCATCTGCTGAAATTTCTCTCTCTCTGATTTTCCACCTGAACTAAGTGATGCTTTCTGTTATTCCCAGTCACATCAAAACAAATGTGAGATTCAAAGTTTAAACTGGCTACACTGTAACAAATTGGACCTGACTGTTTTTGTTTTGTTTTGTTTAAATAACAGAAAATGACTAGAAACCTGTAGGATCCACCCAAGATGCTAAGACATGGCAAAGTGAGACCAAACATAGCACAACAAATAGTTGGGAGACAAAATAAAAGCATTTTATGTTTGTGGGCTACAATGTTCAGGCTATTCAGCACGCTGATTTCACATATACAGGCCCATTTATTGCCCCCAAAAATGCTGCAAAGTAGGTACTATTATTAGGTACATTTTTACATATAAAACGACTTAAATTTAGAGGAGGTAGTATATATTTTTCTAATTTTTGGCAGCCCAGCATCTAAAGCCCTTTTCTATGCTTGAAGAATGCCCTGCCTTATGAGTGAGTCTTGCTTGGAAGAAGAGACCAACTTCCAATATAAAAATTGAAAATAGCAAATACTCACTTTCCCCATGTTCCCTGATAACTATCACACTGACATTAGAAGAGTCTCCACCAACAGATGTGTGCATGCAAGTTTTTCTTAGAATCTAAAGATACAAAGAAAGGACTTTTCTGGGAAACCATTCTGGTGAAAACGGCAGTGGGAGTCCTACACGGCACCCGGTTTTCAGTGACAAGACTTCTAGTGGCTCCAGCAGCGATCCCTGGTGCTTAGTGACTATGGGTTGGCAATGTACACAGACGGGCTGGGTCACTGCTGAAGAAAGAGATGGCTTCAAGTGCTCAGTTATGTCAACTGACTGATAATGTGGCAGTTGGCTGGGTAACGTCCACACTGCTTCTCTGGCCCTTTTGAAGTGTCTGTTAGCAATAATAACGAGATTTATTTTCTGATTAAATTAGGTAGAATTAGGTTCTGACTGACTTAGGATAAGCAATTGCTCTCTAATCACACACAGAGCAAATGATGGAGCTGGAATTCCATTCTTCACTAGGCCGCACTGAGTGATGAGGTAGTGCTATGGGCTGAATTCATACATTGAAGTCCTCATCCCCAATACCTCAGAATGTCTGTATTTGGAGAAGAGTCTTTAATGAGGTAATTCAGTGAAAGTGAGGTCAGTAGGGTGGCTATAATTCAATATGACCTGAATTGCTATGAGAGCAGAAAATCTGGACACAGAAACACTAGTGGGAGACCATGTGAAGACACAGGGAAAAAGCAGCCATCTGCTAGCCAAGGAGAAAGACCTCAGAAGAAACCAGCTTGGCCGACACCTTGTAATTGGACATCTAGTCTTCAGAACTGTGAAACAAGAAATTTCTGTTATTTAAGCCACCCAGTCTATGGTACTTTTTTATGGCAGTCCTAGTAAACTAATACTAGGAATGAGGTTCTTTCATATGAAAGAATTCAAGATGATCTCAAAGTTGCTCAGTTAGGTGATTTGAGAAACGATGAAGGGTATGAGAGGAATAGCCATTGCAGAAAGAGATCAAGATCATTAATTCAACTTAGATAATTTTGGTTTTGAGATCTCTGAAGGAGAAAATAAGACAAAGCTTCAAAGGCCAAGTTTCCTTTAGAGGGTGTCCTGGGAGAGACCTAAAGTTGAGGAATAGAGGGAAAAGACACCTCTGGATACCTACTGCCATTAGATCATCTCTGAGTTGCTTGCTTTCTTGGCTTTAGGATGACAAAGCAAGTTTATGCAGAGTTTTTCAACAAGCAAGTCCCCACTGATAGTCACGGGCCTATTTCGGCAGCTGGAGGAACAGTCAGCAGTATCACGCCATGCAAGTGAAGGGTTGTTCACTGGCCTTATTAGGAAGATGAGGTTTTTATCCAGCATTGAGCCTATGGCTATAATTCAGGGATGAGACAAGGGTGTTTGCACTTGCTGGCATGAAGACAAACAAATCCAACACCCTTTTAGCTCAACATGGTGTCTTGTGTTTGAATTTACTTTGCAACCTCTCTTGACTTTCCACTTTCCAAAAAGTGGATCTTTAAAAATTCTCATGTTTATTATTGGTCTTATACCTGTAAAAAGAAGCCTATGTGGACAGCCACTCATCGATTTAATAAATAATGCTTAAGTGCCTACTCTGTGCCAGGATTCTGAAAGGCAGCACTGTGGGTAAACTGTAGGCAAATCTAAACTTGGTCCTGCCTTCAGAGAGCTTACTGTTTGAACAGAAAAGGAGAAGAAGAGAATGAGGCCACACAGGAGGCTGTTCGCCTGAGGAAGTGGATGAGAGGTGGGCAAGCCCACCCTCTGCCGGGTACCTACGAAATTGCCATGGATGATTTCAAAATTCAAAGAAAAGTCCTGTTCATAGAAGTAAAAATCTTGAAAACACAAATTCATAGGCAACGGGCTGAGAGGTCACTTAAATTACTTTTAGTGAAAGCAACAAATAATATTAGCATTAGTTCTTTTCAGTATTCAAGGCAGTGGTGATGGTAACTTGAGGGCATGAGGGCCAGGGCAAAGGGAATTACTGAAAGAGTAAAACCATCTTAAAGATGTGAGGTTGGCCACAGATGGAGAGGACAGGCAGGACAGGGCTCAGGAAACCAAAGTCAGCTGCCTTGACTCCACTCAGCTCTGCTCCATTCATCCTCATCCCAACCCTGTCCCCATCCCCAGACAAATAGAAGCTGTGAACAGACTGTTTTTGCCCTCCACGTCTCCAATGCTCTCTTTTTAAATGGCTACAACGAACCCAAAAAAAGAACTTACTTAACGTATTAGTAGTATCTTAAATGATGTAATTTTATCTTGTCCATGAAATAGCTGCAATTAAAACAAATTATCTCTTTCCCTTCATAGCTTAATTCAGATAGCACATCTGATAGAGCCTTTTTAAATGCTCACTTTCATTGGTCTTATTTCAAAATTAATTTGTGTTTATAGTATAGCATTTAGAAAATTCCAAGGCAAAGCAAGGCTGCATTTGTGTGGTTCCTCTTGGTGTCTCTGGTGTCCCATGCAGTACCTGCACAGAGGACATTGAGCATTGAACACAGGGAACTAAATCACTCAGGAAACCACCCGTAATCTCAATACCAATATATACTTACCCTTACTTTTTTTATATCTGTTTTTTTTTTCCCAATCACTTGTGTATGTAAACACACATACAAAAACAAGTGGGGTGTGTGTGTGTTTAAAAATGTGTGTTTACAGAGTTTGGTTTACAGGAAAGCACAAAGTCAGATAGCTGTTACAGGACACCTATGGGAAATGTCATAGGAGACTAAAGATGGGACAAAAAATTTGGGACCAACAGTCTTAATCATCCCAATACTTGATCTTTCCATGGCTGCCCTGAGATAGAATAAAAGGCTTTTGTAAAACACTTACTTAAACCTCATCTCCTTAATTGAGGTACCCTATCTTCTTACTCTTATTTATGTGTCTAAGTCAGGGAGAAACATCCCATTATGTCACATATAAGATTAAAGGTAGTTGTAATTAAATTTCATCATGTGCCCTGAGTTTTCCCACCTGCGAATTCTTCCCTTCTTACTAGACTAGTCACCAAATGATAATTCTATTTTTCTGTAAGCTGCAGATAAGATCTCTCTATCATACATCTCCCAATCACCAAGTGAGAAAACACCACTCTGGGGTCCAGGAATGTGTAGGCAATTGAAGAGTTTCTCCTTTAAAAATGGCAGTTCATCCGTCTAAGTATCCAAGAAAATAATGAAAAAATTGTGGTATATTTATACTGGGGAATATGCCAGATTAATAAAAAGAACACATTTAAGTTACACATAGCAACGTGGATAAATCTCTAATGCAGAATTTTAATAAAAAAGGCAGATGCAGAATTATAGGTGCAGTATAACGCCATGTATATAAAGTTTAAACACAAAAACATGCTATATAACTTTTATGGATATATCCATGTGCAGTAAAAAAATATAAAATATGCATGAGAATGATAAAGAAAATTTTAGAGGATTTATTACCTTAGGGAGGAAAGGAAATGGCATCACAAGGATTACGAGATTTGAATTGACTCTACAATATTTTATTCCTTAAGCTGAGTAGAGGGCACATAGATGTTCATATACTCAAAACCATTTTTGGTGCATGAAATATTTTAAAATTTTTTTAAAAACTAGATAATATGATTGTCATCTTCAGGTACTTGAAGATCTGGCATGTTGATCATGAAAAGTATCCTATGACCAGTGGGTAAAGCTATTATGAAGGCAAATTTTAGGTTATTCTTAGGGAAAAACTAAAGGGGCCATCTAAAAATGAACAGTGTCTTCTGCATGACTAAGGAGTGAAACAGAGTTAAGGTCTTCAAAGGTAGCAAATCACAGTGCAAGCAGAATTCACTTGTCTCTGTCTTAAAAGCAAAGATGTCTCTTACAAACTTCCCGGGACATATCCTGATAAAGCTGTACATCTCAGCAATGTCACTGATTGATCGTTTTTCAATTGGTGTCATTGGAAGCCCCTAAACCCTATTTAACTTCAGTGCCATTGACTGGCACTTCCTGCCACTTACATCATTGCCATTTGGCAGTGCCCAGGATTGGATTGATCTGCTACCTGGTTCTGGTTCTGCATTATTATCACAACTCTTGCCACTCATAAGGATTCACTGGCACCCCTCGAGATTAGGAGTTTTCCAGGTCTGGATATTATTAAAAAATGAGAGAGAAGGTCAGAGATGCTCTGGAAGAGATTTCATTAGTCTCTGGTGTGCTGGAGCACATAACCTTTGAGTATGGATTTCTATATTCATTTAATCAAGAAATATTTAATGAGTGTTTACTTTGTGCAAGGTACCTTGCTTGTTAAGCTTCTATGGCTCTAGAATTTGTCTTTGAAAATGCGTCCCTAACTTTACAGAAATGAAATTGAGATACAATGGGGAAACTTATTTTAAATAAACAATAAGGCAGGCAGGCAGACTGTGGTTTGTAGACCCACCACTTTTAGTCTTATTGCCAAGAGCACTATGAGAGTCACAGGAACATTTTGGAGATGATGGTTACATTCACAGACTCATACACGTCTTACGGTGGAAGAGACCCCAGAGGTTATCCAATTCAAACGTTTCATTTTACAGATGAGGAAGCAGAAGCCTAGGGAGGTTTGTGGCTAACTGATTGCAGAATCTATTCTCAGATATGGTATTTCCTTCCCAACCTTGAAGGTTACGTTCCTGAAAACCTCCATGGTAAGGAGAAATTATGTTTGAGGAACTTAGGACCTTAGGAAGAAAATAGAGTTTGGGGAGTAAGACAGTGAGTGAATGTGAGAAAGTTATCATCATTGTTTTATAGCTACTAACAAAATAATGTAGATACCATGGATACCCACTTTATTTTATGCTGAACAAATCTGTAATGGTGAATCTTGTACAGCTGACTTTTATTTACTTCTTAGAATTCCTTATTAACAATTCTCTAGGCTCTCTCTCTACACAAGTTTTGTAAAACTTCTTGTGAGTCATTTCCTTTTTTGTAAATACTGGTTACAATGAATTCTTTTCTCTTTCAGGTCCTGCTGTCTCTGCCTTTTTGTGCCTTTAATATTATCATTCTAACTTATAATTTCTAACCTCGACTCTGACTTAACTTGGTTGTTGCCTGGTTCCTCTCCCTCCTTCTTGCTGTTGCTTCTCTCTGCTGTCCTTTCATTGTAGCTGCTCACCAGGACTCTACTGTGAACTTTCGCCTCCTCTCACTGTTTACTCTCCCTATGTAACTATCACATTTGATGACGAGGTCCTGCTGAGTAAGCCTTCTTGCTATCTTTCCAGTCTGTACTTTCCCACTCAGCAGCTACTGCCTTAATTCAGGTTATCACTATCACTAGGACCACTGCAGTAATCTGATTGGTCAATCACTTCATTATTTCATTGTGCTCTGAGTGCAATTTTTTTTATGACCACTTACAGTTCCCAGTGGCTGCATGTGCCTGTAGAACTTCCTAAGTGTTTCATCCAAAGCCCTCCACCATAGCTCCTGTACTCTTTACTCCAGCCATGTTTATCGACCCTATTTGATGGCCTAATGTACCAGACTATTTGGCATCTCCCACGCCTTTGTGAACTGACTTTTCTTCATCAGGAATGCCCTTCACTCTGCCCCTCTCACGCTACCCATTTCCCCTCCCACGCACCACCACCTGCCTGGTGAACATCTACTCTTCCTTGAAAACTTTGCTCGTCACTATCACCTATTCCTTGAAGGTACCACTCTACTCCCACTTTCTGCTCATCTCGTACCTCATTAAAGAGAGTAGGAGGTTCCCACCACAAAATCTGAAAGCCTCCGGCCACAATACCGGTCTCCTTCCCTTTGTGCAATTGAATGTGACTCCTTTTAATCAAATGCTCATCCCTCAATTCATGTTGGGAACCCCATCCCTCTTGCTTTCTCAAGGAGTTCCATGCTTCTGTCAGACTGTCTCCAGTAAATTATTCCCATCAGCATATAAACATAATCTAGTATTGCTGTCCTAAAACAATACTCCATATTGATCCACATCCCTTTCCACCTACCATTCACTCTTTTCCCTCTTTCACAGTAAAACTCCATAAAATAGTTGTGTATACACAGCACCTTCACGTTTTCACTTCACATTCACTCTGGAATTCACTTCAAATTGGCATTCACCCACAAAATCCAGTTGGTCATAATGACCTTTACATTGCTACATTTACATTTTCATCTCACTAGAACTCTCAGCAGCATCCAACAATTGACCATTCTCTTTTCAAAATTCTGTGTGTTTTTGGTTTACGTGATTCCATATTTCCCTGGTCTTTTATCTGCTTTTTTACCTGCTCCTCCTAAGCCTCTATTGTGTCTCTTCCTCGACTTTCTATAATACCTCTAAGTATTGACTTTCCTCAGTATTCTGCTCTGAATCCCATACCTTATGTTTCTGTAAATAATCTCATTCATCCTCATGGCTTAAAATACCAATTCCAAGCCAATGACTCCTACGTTTCTATCTCTAGTCCTAACCTCTCCTCTGACCTCGTGACTCATAGGCTTGTCTTTGTAACACCCACTTATGAATGCTTCATGGACATCTCACATAAATATATCCAAGTCTGCATTTTTATTTCCCTCCAAAAACCTGGTTCTCCTTCCACCCTCTCTTTTTTTTTTTTTTTTTTTGGCAACATCATCCACCCTGTTGGTCAGGCCTGAATCCTGGGAGTCAGTCATTATTTCTCCCTGTCTTACTTCCTCTAGTCCAATTCATCACTAAGTCCGATCAACTTTGTCTCCTAATTGCATTGTAAAGTGATCCACTTTTCTTCATTTTTACTGCCTCACTGTAGTCTCATCTACTATTATTTTAAACTTAACAACTATAATACCTTCAAACTGATTTCCATGCACACAGAACATAGCGACTCTCATCCTTAATTGAATCTCTACACAGCCGCAGAAATAGTCTTTCTTGAAACATAAATCCCAGCATGACACTGGCTGACTTCAATCTCTCTTTGTACTTTGTCTTAGTCCAGCACACCAGTGTGGCTATAAGTCCTGTCCGTCAACCTCCTGCCCAGTTCTCTGAGCCCATCTTACATCAGCACACCCTCACTCTCCACTCTCTAGACTGACTCCTACATTTTCTCAAGCAAGATGCTTTCTTTCTCATCATAATCATTCACATGTGGTACATGGTGCTTCCTGAGTTTAGAACACCACTCTTCCTGATGTTTTCGTAAAGGATTCATATGTCCCTGAGGTCTTGGCTTAAATGCCATCTTTTCAGAGAAGCCTTCCTTAGATACTTTACCTTAGTCAATCTTCCATTGCTTATTGTTACATTTATTTGCTCTGTTTCTTGCTACTTCTACTTGACTCTATAGAAGGCTCTGCATAATTGACCAAATATATATATACAGTGTTTGTCAGAGTGCTAGTCCCCTATTAACGTTAAAGAATTATTTGTTGAATAACTTAATGATTTTTACAGTCACACAAGTGTTGTTTTGATTGAACGGAAATAGATTGCCTAAGATGACAAGCAAGATCAAAGAGTGAAGAGTAGGAGATAGCACCACTTTGGGTTAAAAGTTTACTTAAGTCAACAACTCCTCAACAAACAGCTACCAGCATTCCTGGGACTATTATGCCCTTGTCTACTGTAAACTGTTTGTATTCCAGCCTACTTTGGCACCTTGTCATCTCTGCTTACTGACTTTCTGCATAAGAGTAAAATAGAAAGTGACTTGGAACCATGGATACCTAAAGTGTGACATATTAAAAAAAAATCCTCAGAAAAACTAATATCCTGATTATCTTTGAATGTGTTAAGAGATTCTTTTTTTTTTAAAGTTGTATTTTATTCTGAATATAGAGCACATTGATAATAGATTCATGAGGTTTAAAATGGAAATTTTTATTAAAAAGTATAAGGCATATGTTTAGATACCTTACAATTACTTCTGCCTCTGTCCCTCCCATTCCTTATGGGAAACTAACATTTAGTAGAGTTTTAAATTTTTTTTCTGGTATCTATTTGGGCAAATATAAACAAATGCAAATGTAATGTTTTCTTTTCCTCCATTCTTATTCAAAATATGATATATGCACAATTTTGCATCTTATCTTTTTTACTTAATATATTCTTGAAAATCTTCTGTATTAGTACACAGAGATTATCCTCTTTTTTCACAGCTGCATAATATCCAACATGTGGCTATATCAAAGATTATTTAACGAGTATCCTATAGATAAACATTTGGAGTGTTCCCAATCTTTTGTGAGGAGTGACTATGTATGTATAAATTCCCAGAAGCTAAAGTGATGGACCAATGTATAATGCATTTTTAAATTTTTATAAATATTGTTAGCCAGGTATAAGAGAGTCTTTTTTTCCCCGCAGCCTTTGCAATAAAATGTGTCACCAAAGTTTTGACTATTTTTCTATTTTAATTAGTAAAACCTGACATTTTCATGTAGGTTTTATTTGAATTTATTATGTGTATGGTTGAGCATCTAATTTACATATTCATTTTTTTCTGTGAATTAATGATTTATACTTTTGACCATTTTTAATTTGATTATTTTAGCTTGTTTTTCCATATCCACTTTAGATTCAGCTGGTAAAGTTCCATCAAAAAATATATATATAGTTTTATTGAGATTGCATTAAATCTATCAATTAACTCAAGAATAGACTTTTCTTAATAATGTAGAGTCTTCCTACCCTAGAACTTGGTAAAATGTTCTGTTTGTTCAAATCTACATTATGTGTACATCAAGTGAATTTTACAGTTCTCCTCATATAGCTGTCTACACTTCTAGTTGTTTTCCATAGATATCTTATGTCTTTTGCGATCATAAATGTGGTTTTTATTTTTCAAATATTTTCTATCTTATTGTTGTTTGTATAAAGTCATAAAAATAGAAGTAGGTAAATTTAATTTCATTCACATTAAATATTAAATTCTTTTTTTGTAGTCTTTAGCTGACTCTCTTATAGTTGTGACTAAACACTGATATATAAATAAGGATAGATTTACCCCTTTATTTGTAATTTTTATTTCCAATTTTTTTTACTTTTAAATATTAATATGGAATCCTTCTCGTAATATTAAACACAATAGTATAAAGAAGTTGAGTGACTTATCACGTTTCTGACTTTGATGAAAATGATTCTAGAGTTTCCCCATTAAATTTGATGGGGATATATAAATAATTCAGAGATCAGTTTCAGCAAAGATAGAATAATTATGCATCATGTAAAAAAAAAAAGTCTCAGTGATGTGAACAAATTCTATTCGATTTTGTTGATTATGTTGTTTGGCTTCTCTTTGTCCTTACTTCTTTTTTGTTCACTTGATCTTTCTTGGACTGACAGTAGTAAATCGAAACCTCATAATAGTCAGTGTCTTTCCACTTCTCCACGTTTCCTGCAAACTCTGCTTTATTATACTGGCTGCCATTTTGATATATATATATATTCATATGATTATAATTTTATTTCCACCCTTAACATTCTACATTTTCTTCCTTATTTTGTTACATTTATTTAGACAAAAATTGACTTTGATAACTAACATGCCAAGCCATACCAAACTAGTATATGTTTCATTGTTCATCATTTGTAGTCAGTCTTCCCAGTGCCCTTGCACGTACAGACCCAAGTCTTCTTTCATTTCAAGAAAATTTTCTTAAGTTTTATCTATGATTTTTTTCTGTTTTATTGTTTTGATTTTCTTTGGGGAGACATTCACTAATGGGTGTATTTGCATCTGTAATTATTTTTAAATCTCCTTATTTATTTCTGTTTTACTTTGCTTTTCTAGTTTCTATCCTCTGTCTTTTATTCTCTGTGGTGTCTACTCTGTCATGTGCTAATAATTAAACTCCATTTCTGAAATAATTGTATCTTATCTATTTCTTTCCTGAGCTCTGCCAATAACTGCTTTACCTCCTCCAATCTTAGACGCTTTTAGTCTAGGAAGCACTTCCCTGATTTCTTGTATTTCTGTTTTGTGGTTTTCTTTCATAACAGTAATTGCTTCAGTATTGTTTAATATTGGGTTAAAATTTTCATATGCTTTTGGGATACATTTTTTCCTGTTGTATTTTCTTCATTTTTAGAAAAATTTTCTAATTTTTAAAACTTTTTTTCTTAGTATCTTTGTACTTTTGTCTTTATGCTATGACTATTCTTTGTTTGATGCTCATATTAAATGAGTTAGGTTTTTGTATACTTGGTAATAGCCAGAGTTTCCTAGAGCAAAGGATGGGGAAGAGGGACAATGCATACTTTGGGTCTCTGTGGGTCAAAGACACCATATTTGTTGCTACAGAAATAGATACATTTTTAAAATATAGTGTCGCTGTCTTCCAGAAACTTATTTATTTTAGGAGGACTTAGTAAGTCATATACTTGCCTGATTCCTTTATAGCTGCTGCCTCTCAAGGGCACAGGCCTTGCCTTCTAACATCATATATGTATTAAATAATTACATATCATTTATTTCTTCTTGCTGTAGTATTCTCAGATCTACGTTTGGGACCTGCTGGGCACTTTCGTGCCGCACATTCTGCCTCTTCTTCAATCTGGTTCTCATTTGATCTCAGTCTAGCTCCGAGTAATTTTTGCTTATGATAAAATTTGGTTGGATTTTTTTGTTTGTTTTTCGGGACTTCTTTTTTGTAAGTTTTCTGAGAATTTCTGACATCTGCCCCACTTAGCCCCTGAGCCTGGCCACACCTTCTCACTATTCTGTCTCAGTGTTCTATGGGTAAGCCTGTAGCCTCTATTGGTGTCAGTTACTTTAGAAGATTATCTATTTTTTTCTGTTTTCTAGTCTCTATGAAAATAGAATTTTAGGTTATTTTTGTACTTTCTCTTGTTGCTCTATCCATTTTCCAAGAGGAAACATGGAAATATTCAGAACTAAACTGCTGTCACTTTCCTTCAGAACTGCAAAGATTTTTTTTTGTTGTTGCCATCAGGCCTGTCTCTAACATTTGCAATTCCAGGAGCAAAAGTAGGCCAACACACTGTGTGCCAAAATCTTTAAGGGTCAGAAATCAAGCTAACAAATTATTAAGTGAAACGTGTTCTATTCTCTTTCTTTAACACATATACTTCATAATGACCTGGATGGCCAGATTCAAATGTAGAATTTTCAGATTCTGGGGAGTCCCACTCCTGTCTTCAACCGGCACCCTACTTCTCTTATCACCAAAAACTGTTTGCACCCCATGAAAGGTCTGGTGAGCATACATGGAACATCCCGGCCAGATTGTCCAAGCTCCCTCCACATCATCTGCAATCAGCTGCCCCTTGACTTGGCTGAGGATCTGAAGGTGTGCCCAACCATAATACAAGCTATCCTTGGGATGCTCAGGGAGAATGAGAAGGCCTCTGAGCTGAGGCTCCCCCAAGCATATTTTACAAGTTGATTGGGACATTTCCCCTTGGCCATGTGAACTCCTTATACAGTGGAGAGGGGGAGGTATTGGCCATAGGTAAGCCAGAAGAGGGCTGTTAAAAAGTGTGAACACTATATGATTTTCTAGTGCTGAGTTTTTATCATTAATATTTATTAATTTAATCATAAAAAGCTTACTTTTCTAAAAAACGGACTGTGAATGAATCAGTGCTCCTTTGTTCGTTTAAAGACTATCTCGTGTTTTTCTAGGGGAAATGTAAAAGCTAAGTAAGTAGAAAGTAAGATTTCTGATCATTTTAATTTCCTTCTTTGTCCTTTCCTATAGGCTCTGTATTGTCTACTCTAAATGTGTACTGTTTTCTGTTGGGTACCAGCCCCAACCCTGTTCATGGGTGCCCCGAGCCTTGGCGATGACGAGGGATTGAGAAAGGAAATAAAGACAAAGACACAGAAATAGAGTCCAGGGGACCAATGTAAAGTGCGAGGACCACGTTGGCCCCAAGTTCTGGTTTCCACAGGTTTTTATTAAGTGCACACACTAGTTAATGAGGGGTGGAAAGCTGGGGGTTATTGGGGGAGGCCTTGAAACGATCAAGGGAGGTCCTGAAACTATTGTGGGTCAGGATAGCCAGGGGAAAAGCATGCATCATTAGACTATAATGAAACAGGTGGTTCTAAGAGACGCTCATCTAGTACACCAAGTTTTACCACTGATCATTATGGATATACAGCTGCACCGGAACACAGCAGGTAGGGTGCCACCAGGTCTGACCACACACAATGCATCAAGGGGCTTTTATTTCCCCGAGCATTGTGGACATAGGGCAACCAAGATTACCCCATATTCTGAGAACATAGGCAGAGCATGAGGTGTTCCTGTCTCCACATACAAGGCCTTTCTGCCTTGCCAGCTCCCATCTGCAAAGACCCTCCTGGATCTTGTGAGCAGAGGTCACCGACCTTTCCCTGGTGCTTACACAAGCCCTCTTTACGAGACGTCTGTGCAGACCCCATGTTGGAAAGGAGTTTGTGGGACCAAGGCAGTGTTTTCCTGCCCTGCAACCACACCGCGGATGTGCCACGGTTAATGGGGCGCTCTCAGACAGTCTAACTTTAGGCCTCCCATTACTGCTTCTGCTCGTGCTTTTACAAGCGACAAGCTGTTCTCTTTCGTGCTGTGCTTTTCATTCACTATTGTTTATTTCAGGGTATAAACTTCGGAGTATCTCGAACTCTATAAACTAATAAGCAAATCAAATTTATATTTGTTTAATCAGTAATAGTCGAGACAGCATATGTCTGCTCCTGGTCATCTGGGCCTACATTTTCATAATTTAAAAAATGGTAAAAATATAAAAGGGAAGCCTTCAAAAATAAATAGAAAATCCCCCATAGGGAATCTAATACTAATATTTACAGGTTAAAAAGTGGATTTTCATTTTTCTCTAGTAAGCCCAGGACATATTTTTCAAATGCTTTTCTCTTTTTTTCCCAACACACACATGTGCACGCATGTACATGTTTCCAGATCTTAAGAAAGTAACAAAGGTTTTGCTTATCACAACAGCAGGTTCAACTTTGGCTCTCTGGACACACCTGTAACATATAAGACATGTAAATATGTGCCAGGACAAACCCTGTAGCTATGACCCTTGTACATTTTCCTCTCTGAGGTTCAGGTCCATGGTCAGCAAGTAGAACATCCACAGAGAGGGACCAGCTGCTCCCACAAGCCTCCTTTCACTTGCTAGGGTGCCTGTGCATCCATCTCTGTTCCAATGGATATACTGACTTCCTGCAGTGTTTTCCAGATGGGAAATTAAATGAGTATAGAGCTGCCAATGCCTAAGAAGCACGAGGTCTAGAATTTCCCTGACTCAGCTCCAATGTGGGAATGAGGGGGGTTTCCAGTGTTTGATTTATGTTCCTTACTTCATTGGATCCCAGGTTCCTTTTTTTTGAAAAACTTTTAGGACTTTTCCTCGGAACATTTCCCCTCTCCATGCTTAGGTCTCCCTTCTAATTGGATACAACGGTTAGTAGTACTAAATTTTTACTTGGCTAATTTCCAACAGTTGCACAATTCTTGATTTCATCTGTCTGTAATGTTAAGCCTGTGATTTGAGTGATGTTTTGTTGTTGTTGTTGTTTTGGGGTTTTTTGTTTTGTTTTGTCTTGTTTTGTTTTGTTTTGGCTTGGAACTAGCAGTAGGACATTGGTTTAATTCGAATTTATTATTTCTCAGTTTCCCTAATTCACTACTTGTTCTTCATCTATAGGATTTATTTTCTTAAGTCAGAATTTTGAGGACTCACATAGCAAAAGTCCTAGATGAAAATATTTGTGGTTTTAAATAATTCTTATAGGCCCTGAGTAAACAGAGTTCTGATGAAGAGGTCATTTCTCCCTTCTCAGAAGCGCAGCTTCATTTTCAACACTATGCCCTTATGATCTGTAGATTTATTTCACCAATAATAGGACAACATAGTTAACCTCAGGATCAGATAGTTTCTATTTATCCCGTGTGTCTTCTGCTTAGTTAAGTGTTCTGCAAAGCATTTGGAAAGCTTATTTTGCATGTTAGTATTTTTTGTGGGTGTTTTCTTGGTTTTGTTTCCTTCTCCTAAAAGCAGTTCTTTCAGAAAATGAATCTCCAACTTTTATATTTTTTAAATTTTTTGTACTTTTTATTTGATGCTGTTTTGAAATGTACATTATATGAAAATTAAGAGGATGATTTAAGCATAAATAAACATAGCAAAAGAAAAAGAGGGAAAATAATCATCTATAAATCCACTAAGATAATAATTGTTACTATCCTCATTTTAGTGCACAATTAAATATAGAAGGTTTTTTTCTTTCTCCTTTCCAAATACACTGCTACGCATAATGGAAGCCTCTCCAAGGATAACCCTATTCATGAGCAATTATTCTAAAGTGTTCCATTTCTAAATATAGAATCTAGAATTTGAAAATTTACTAAATGCAAGGATGACATCATATAAACAGATACCCAAACCTCTATACCATATTAATGAAAGTGCTCATTTCTGTGTTTGAAGATATGTGGGTCTTATCTTTTTATACTGTGTTTTGCCTGAATTTTATTTCTCCTTTCTGCATGATCCAGCCAGCCATACTGCCTGTGTAAATACAACTCAGGTTTTTTTTTTTCCTTTTGATACTCAGAAATCCATCTTCAACATTTTTGATCAGTGTGCAGTGCATTAAATACTACAGCAGATGGTGCTTTTTGATGATGTGTTTCTACATGAAGCAACATTTTGTCTTGTATGCTGCATTATCAAAAAATCAAACATGTAATTATGCAAATATGTATGCCTTTATAATAATCAAGTTTTATTGTAAATGGTTGATGCACATCAATTTGATCCTGTAGTGCTGTTTTAAGTGCGGTTTAAGTGGCTTTTCAGTGTACCCAGAGGCAACACAAATGCATCTCTGGAATATTAATAAAATCCTGAATCTTTGAGACCCCAACTGGAATCTCATTGCTTGTACTGATTGAAACGAAATGCTAATCTTTTCCTTTAAAAAAATCCCCTTTGTTATTTAAAACACTGATATTAGTATGATATAAAGGGCCATTTTATTTTAAATTGTATTTTAATGTAGTTGTTAAAATAATGCCTAATCATACTATATTCAGTCTTCACAATGTAAATTTGATGAGACATGAATCCAATCATTTTGCAACAATGAATGCAGTCATGTATTCTAACCAGTCCAGTTTTTCTAATTCCATAAATTTCTACTGCCAGTGGCTGTTTACCGGTTTCACTTTTGGATGCATTAGCTGTCTTTTGTGGGGACGTGTATTGTGAATATTCATTCCATAAACAATTGACTTCCTATTAAAAAAAAAAGAAGAAGAAGAAGAAGGATTCTTTTAGTTGAATTCCTATGAGCATTTCGAAGCAGGAATACAACAGTGGAATTTTTTACTGAACAGAATCTGGGTTTTGTACATTGGATTGTTTCATGGATACATGATAGTGCCCGCCCGTCTTTTCCCAAATACAAACACTCACGCATTCTGTTGTGGTTAAACTAAACAGATGGACGTGGGTACTGATAATCTATGATTGTAAATTATTTTTGCTTGTTTGTTTCTTTTGAAGAGAAATAAAAGGCTGAAAAAAGCAGAACACAAAAGGAAGCACAATGTAGCTTTAAAGGGAAGAAAATAACCACGTAATTTGCTTTTTCTATTTCCAGTTCTCCTTCTCTTTATATTTACTTTGTTCATTGGGTTTACTGTAATATAGGTTGTGTTTTCAATGGCTGCCACTCCCTCACAAGATGAAATATGCACTTCTTTCCCTGTGGTCTCATGCCTGATCCCCTCTGCACTATCCTTCATCTTATCATAGAGTATTTCTCTCTTCCAAATATGTGCATTTATTTGATGTTTTTGTTCCTTTTTTATCTATTGTTCATACGTTGTCATTAAATTTCTGCCACCTTTTACTTGCCTAGTGCAAAACTCTGACTCACAGGCTCTAATGCACATTGCCCATATTCACTGTGTCCTCCCTATTTTGGTTACTTTGAAGGGTGGCTTGTTTGGTTTCCTATCTGTAGTGTGATATCTTTGCAGAAAGTTACATGGTTACACCTCCTTTAAAATTGTGTATCTCCATTTATGCCTTTCTCTGATCCATCAAGATCGAGATAGATCAAGATCAAGATCTAGATAGATGGGTACATACAGAGATAAATAGATAATTTTTGAGGGGTAGAGGTTGAGGGCATGATGGACTAGAGTCTTTCATTGCTTAGATATCTACATATAACCACATGTTGAAATAAAACCCCAATGATTCATGTCTGAATAATTTAAAAATAACGTTAATGCTCTGTCTCTTTCTAAGAATATTTAAGAGCTTAAAACTTCCCTATAGTTACTCTCATAGATATCAATTATTCACGTCATTTGGCATCCTCCAGGATACATAAGTACTATTCTAGATGACCAAACTTGACTCCTGGGTGTGTCATTAAAAATTCCGAGTTTTATTATTTGTTACTACAGTGGAATTTTCAATATAAAAATGGCACAATCCCAGGTCTATTTAAATTACACATCACAGAGATGTCTGCATTAACATAGCTGTTAAATAATATTAGTAGCCATTTGTAAAGGTCAAGGCAATCTCTAGACGGTTTTCAGATTCCAATCTATGTGATTTCCTTCTCTGTCCATAATCAGAGCTCTAGGGATGGCTCCTGGATTCAAGAGGAACTCAGCCTGAATTTCTGTTTGAGTGCCCTTAAATCCAGGATTTTGCTAATAACAAAATAACCATGTTACCAGTGGGTTAAGGCTGACCCGAAGATTCCTAGAAAAATGCATATCCTTAAATTATCTTCAAATATAAGTTATTTCATTTTGATTTTATAGCCTTATAGGTAAGTTCTATGAAAACCTAAGAATAAGGACCAGTTAGTTGGGGGTTTTTCTGTTGTTTTTTCCCAGTAGCTACCTTTGTCTTTGCAAGATGGGATTCATACATGATTTGAAACATAAGTTTGATGCTTCCATCAGTCCTTTTAATCTTTATGAGGAAAATCAGTAGTATCCGTGGCCTTTTGATTGTTTTTAAAATATGCAAATGTAACATGCAATACATTTTTTCAGCTTTTGAATTAAAACTTAGATGACATGACATTTCAAGCTCAGTTTAGAGCTAAAAACATGACAGTAACATACACAATTGTAGCACTGATTTTAATAGAGTAACAAGAAATACAGTCACATGCTCTGCTTAAGTTTCCCCAGCAGAAATTGCTTCTGCATCAGAGCCTATTACAAATGCAATTCACCAAGGTCTTATGGGTGACAAAGCTTTAATTAGCATCACATTGTTTTCTAATGTGATTTTGCACTTGTAAAAACAGGATTAGGAATCAAAATATACTTTTATAAATGCCAATTTTAATTGCATTACTGATGGCGTGCAGGTCTTTAAGCATCCCACGCAGCTTCTCACATAATACCTCTTTATTTGAAGGATTAAGTGTAAAACATAAAGAAAAGATGGCATATATTGTCCAATAAAACACCTTTAAATCAGAAGAGAAAATACAGTCACTTATAGCATACAATACTTCATCCAACATCAGTATCTTCTATAGTCAGCGTCCCCACAGAATTCAGTGCCCATAAAATAGGTAATGTTTAGTAATTTGCCGTTTTATTTTATAGCAGGGAAATTAGCGCAGCAGTGCATGATGGCTGTGCCTGCTTGAGAACAAGTCTCAAGACTTGCCAAGTTCTTTCTAGGTTCTCCTTAAGAGAACATCTGCATTTTCGGTTTTAAATTTCACATTCTTGCCACCTTCATTTTACTTTTGTGTTTCTTGCCATTCTGTGTGATTCTGTCTTTTCCCACCCCTGAGGGAGCCATTTAAGAAAGAGGCCACTATAATTAACTCCACATGGATTAAAGACTTAAACATAAGACCTAAAAGCATAAAAACCCCAGAAGAAAACCTAGGCAAAATCATTCAGGACATAGGCATAGGCAAGGACTTCATGACTAAAATACCAAAAGCGTTGGCAACAAAAGCCAAAATAGACAAATGGGATCAAATTAAACTCCAGAGTTTCTGCACAGCAAAAGATACAATCATTAGAGTGAACTGGCAACCAACAGAATGGGAAAAAATTTTTGCAATCTACTTATCTGACAAAGTGCTAATATCCAGAATCTACAAAGAACTAAAACATGAAAAAAAGCAAACAAACCCATTCAAAAGTGGGCAAAGGATATGAACAGACACTTTTCAAAAGAAGACATATGTGAAGCCAACAAACATATGAAAAAATGCTCATCATCACTGGTCATTAGAGAAATGCAAATCAAAACCACATTGAGATACCAACTCACACCAATTAAAATGGCAATCATTAAAACATCTGAAGACAACATATGCTGGAGAGGATGTGGAGAAATAGAAACACTTTTACACTTTTGGTGGGAGTATAAATTAGTTCAACCATTGTGGAAGACAGTGTGGCGATTCCTCAAGGATCTAGAAATAGAAATTCCATTTGACCCAGCAATCCCATTACTGGGTATATA
>CAUYLG010001500.1:0-10209 GCA_963573385.1 Cacajao melanocephalus
TTGAGTGAGCTGAGATTGCGCCATTGCACTCCAGCCTGGGCAACAAAAGTGAGAGTCCGCCTGACACATAAAAAAAGAAAGAAACAAAAAGAAAAATCCACAGGTAATGGATGGGATCAGCATATGAGTAAAACAATTCTAACCCATGAAGGTTCTGTCTGGACAGCCATTTGGCCTTGCCTTCTAATTGTTTGGGCTTGGTGCTAACTTTGTAGTGACATTTGCATCATCCGTGTGGGTGAAGTAAATCAAGTGCGCTTGCTCATGTGTTTGTAGCTATTGAGTGTTGGGTAAAATGTACTTCCTGGATCAGCCCTAAATATCCATAACAGTTTATTGGGCTCTCTTATGACAGTCTTCTCTTTTGCTGTGTATATTAGATATTTATGCACACAAATATTATGCCATACAGTGGATATGAGGGTGGACTCCCCAATATTCATTTTACCCTGTTCCATTGTATAGGTGCTATTTGGTTGGCAGCATCAACTCCACTCCAAGCTTCAATGTGGGGGCTCTATTGGCATAAACCAATCCTAACCCCATGACTTCCGTGATTGGTGTAGGTAACCCATATATAAATCAATCAGATCATGGCAATCCCTAGCCACAGAGATTCATTCTGGAGCCATCCCATCAGAATGAAGCTGAAGACTGCTTTTGCTGGTATTCCAGGAACTTGCCCCCCAGCCTCGTGTAGTGTGGGGTGCACCTATGAAACGTGAACTTCTATAACCATTTTCCCACCATGCTGGAAATGAGCCTTAGGATAACATTGACTCTGCAGAAAGCAGAATGAAGGGGCTGAAAGAAACTAGACGCCATGATTGAGCCACCCTGGAGCTTCTACTACCTCTGGAATTTACAGAAAGTTGTTGATAAATCCTCTTTATTGCTTAAGCCAGTTTGAAGTGCTTTTTCTGTCCGTTGTTACTGTTACCAGAAGAGGCCTGAAGATATACATTGTTAGCTCCTTGAGCACAAACTACAAGGTTTTGATCCCTTTTTTGGTCCTACGCTTAACACAGACCTATGTACCTTTGTACTAAGTAGGTCCTTTATTGAATAACTAAATCCCAAATCATGGTCTTATATGGCACTAAAGATTAGTTCATTGCATATGTAAATTGTATAGAATGGTGTTTTCCACCATTTGCCTGAATCACATGTGCTTGGTTTGCGGTGTGGCTGAGAGACAAAAGAGCTGCTCAGTGACTCCAGCAAGGTCTCCTAGGAATAGACAATCACCTATTTTCTGTTGCCAGCCACTCCTCTTTGAAGACAGTTTATTGGATTCTGGTATACATGAACTGCTCAGTGACTCCAGCCACTATCATAAGAATAGATGGTGGCCCATGCTATTGGATCCACTACTGGGTACCTCTTCTTTGAGGATGGTTGGTTGAATTGTGGTGTAAATGAGTTGTCCATGTGTCCTGGAGCATGTTTGCCCCACCTACTTGGAGGACTTGGTGATTTCAGAGGATCAGAACTTTCTTTCGCAACTCTGTCAGCTTCAGAAACATTGGCCTTTTGCTTGTGGTGTCTTTTGCAAGCATGAAGGTGCTCTGTTGACTTTCTTCTGATAATTGCACATACCTGGAGCCAGTGGATACTGAGACTGGCACTTGTTCACCTGTCTTCTCTTTCTGCTATAAAACAATGGGTGTGAGGAGCTGTGGTTAGTCTTTGAATCACATACATCAGGCTGTTTTTGGACGTAAAGCTTTTGTGGGGAGGAGGGAAGGTAGAGAGGAGGATTGGAAAGGCCATTAGGCAATATTGACTCTGAGCCCTCAATTTAATAAATTTCTAAACTGATGCCCAGAAAAATGAAATTTTTCCCCCAAATGACTGTAGAGCTAATACTTCTAGAGCTTATGCTCACACATGTGTTTGCATTCTTTAGCTACTCCCTTTATGTAATGCCATATATTGAGAGCACTGCGGCCCATGTCACCATTGTTCCTTATCTGAACTACTGCAATGGGCTCCTAGCCTCTGGCCCCATGTCTACCATGCTGTCCCTGTTTTTATACCAGAGTCTGAGTGAGCCCAATACACCTTCCTTTGAAAGTCTTTTCCTGGTGCCAGCATCCTGAACGCTATAGCCAACCCATGTAGCCCAATCTAGCTCAATTAATTGATCAACTTTTTCTTTTTTCTGAGACTAGTTAGGTCCCATGGGTTCAAACACCAAGATAAGGGATGCTGTCCACTTCTATGTACTATTTCTAATTTTTTTCTGTCATCCCATTTAATGGTGAGGTCAGTCATTCTCAAATAATCACTTAGCTCTCCTCAAAGTCCCAAGTTATTGATATGATTATAAATATCCTTATATTTATAAGATACCAAGCATAGATATCCTGGCCTGATGAATCTTACTAATTTTTAAAACAGGATAATTGGCACTCAGAAATCTCATGGAGAATAAACAAAATGTGGCTTTATCTAAGCTTATGTCTGTTTGGGAACATTCATGTTCCATGTAGTATAAACCAATAGTTCCCAATGTGGGATGACATTAGGAGTCTGGAGACATTCTTCATTGTCATACTGTGTAGGAGGTGCTAGTGTCATCTAGTAAGATGTAAGAGGCCAAAGTTGCTTTTAAATATCTTACAATGTAGAGGGCCACCACCCACAACAAAAAATTGTCCGGCTCAAAATGTCGGCAGCGCCAAGGTTCATAAACCTTGGTATAAAACATATGATTTTTATATTAGCAGGCTGTAGCATAGTATATAAGCAGTTATTTTCTTTTCATGGTGTTATAAGGATTCTTTCCTTTCGGTCAACTTATTTGGCAGGAAGTACAAGTCTACATGCTAGTCGGAGGAGAGAAGTATAGAAAAAGTAGAGTGGAGAGAAAATTTATAATTTATAGAAGACAAAAATAATCATTAAATTATGGGCCTTGCAATGCTCCCTCCTCCATGAAAATTAAAGCAATCAGTTGTTCCAAGAAGCTATTTCTGAGGGATAAAGGGAGAACACTGTCAATAGCATTGGACTCATGATTTTTAACTTATCTGGAGCACAAAATGGCCGCAAGCAAACGTATCCTCAAAATCGATGAAAACAAAAATCTTCAAGTTAAATGCACCATAGATGAAAAATAAGGGCACTACGTAGGAAAATATGTTTGTGTTATGTTTATTTTTGAAGCTCCTATAAGGCTTCTATATGCAATAATCGTAACTTCTGTTTGAGGGCTTCCTGAGCACAGCAACTCATAGCTGTGCTCTATTTCTGGAGGTACTTTTACGGGTTAGAAAAAGAGAAAAATGTGACTGAACACAGACAAGCAGAAAGAACATGAAAGAGTAGTGGAATGAAAGGGCAAAGACTGGTAAGATGGCTGGACAGAAAGAAACAGAGATGTTATCGCTGGACTGTGCAGGTGACAGAAGTGTGAGACTGTTGCAAGATCCCAAGATGAGTCCCTGAGGGCAAGTGAACAGCAGGGGATGACGGCACTGGAGAGAGGCCATGAAGCAGGCAGCAGGAAAGTGGGAGACCCAGCAGCCTGGGAAGGTATTCGACATCTTGCAGGACAATGAAGGCTTCTGCAGCCCAGACAACGGCAGGCATGCAACCCACAAGGCGCCCTTACAGCTGAAACCACTGTGGCTTTGTTAGTGTAAGAAAGCTGTGCTTTCAGGAGTTTCTAAAGAAGGCATGGGGAGTGGGAGAAGCCTGAAGTGGACAGGACCGGAGTCCTTGCTCTCATGCAGGACTCCAGTTGAAGGACATAAGTTATGAGTCCTTGCTCTCATGCAGGACTCCAGTTGAAGGACTGTGAACACAGGTGACTTAGTGCAGCTGATGAGCACACTGACACTTTCAGAAATACTCAACTCTTTCTTTTCCCCCCTTTTTTTGTATCTCTTCCTTGTAATGTGATAATTTTTGAATTTAACATTGGAAGTCCTCATTCTAAAGCCACTAAAACATCTTTATTCCTAGCAGAGTTTTGTTTTGTTTTTTGTTTTTTGTTTTTTTGGCACGTGATAGGTGCCTATTAAGTATTGAATGAAGGAAAACCCATCATTATCCATTAACTTCTTATTGGGAATAAATTTATCACCTTAAAGCACACTTCATAGCCAGACTGGGGAGTCATGAGTACTGGAAGAGGGTTTCTTTCAGTGAAGGTCAGAACATAAAACGCACCAGGTACTGAAGATGAAAAAACAAATCAGAGTGGTCTCTGCCCACCAGAATCTAGCAGTAGTCACAGATTTTGAACAATGTTTGCAGGGACAAGCAAATAAACTTAACATTCTCACTTTGCCTTCGAGACAACCAAGACATGTTGGAATTTCTAATTCTGTTGAAGAGCAAATATAAGCAAAATTTAAAATAAGGCTGGGGTGTGTGAATAGGCCTGAAGGCTTTGCATTTCTCATAGCATTTGCTGCAACTCTTATGATGTGATAAAATATTTTATGTCTTCAAACACCCTCGCACCATGAATCAGTGTGTAAATTGGAACAGCCTTTAGGGAGGACAATTTGGCACAGGTATCAGAAGATTTAAAAGCATTCTTATCGTTTGAAACACTGATTGCTCATCTAGGAATTCAGGCCAAAGAAACAAATATGTAATACACAAAGGTATATCATCAAAGAATGTCATGGAAGCATTGAAAATTTGGAAGAAACAATCCAAAGGTCTAGAAAACAGGCTAAATTGGATACATAAATTATTGAGCCTCATTAGATGAAATACCAGGCCATAAAAACAAACAAACATGCTTTCAAAGATCATTTAATGATGTGGGGCACTTTTCATGATACTTTTAGTGAAGTCATAGCTTACAAAATGGTACACTCAGTAAGTTCTAGTTTTTGTGTAAAAATCAGAGGCCACAACATATGCACAAATAAATGATTACTGGTGCTTCTCTCCAGGTGGCAGGAGAATTTTTTTTTGTACTTTCAGCTATTCTGCAATTTTTTTCATTAACATGTGTTAATTAGCTAATTAGAAAAAAATTCTTTCAAAACTCAACTTTGCCTCTTTGCTTTAGTTATAAGATTCACAAGTTAGAACAGTCTCCTGTCTATTTTAGAGGCTATGGGATAAGGTACAGAATTCTATGAGAACATCATTTACTGCATCAATAACTCAGCAATATAGGTATTATCATGATCTCTATTTTACAGATGAGGATGTTTAACTTAGAGAACTTAAGTAATTTTACCATTACACATAGCAAAAAAAAAGGTGGGGGTGGGGGTGTAGAGTTGGGACTCCAAGCTGGATCTACAGAGCCAGATATACAATACCCAACTCATGCTCTACAAATTAAAGGTTTGTGGCAACCCTGCGTCCATCAAGTCTATCAGCACCATTTTTCCAATAGCATGTGTTTACTTTATGTCCCTGTGTCACATTTTGATAATTCTCGCAATGTTTCAAACTTTTTCATTATTATTGTATCTATTTTGGTGATCTATGATCAGTCTCTTTGATGTTGCTATTATAACTGTTTTGTCATACAGGACAGCAAATTTTAAAATGTTGTATGTTCTAACTACTCCACCAACCAGCCATTTTCTTGTCTTTTTCCTTCTCCCTGGGCCTCCCTACTACCTGAGACACAACAATATTGAAATCAGGCCAATTAATAACCCTAAAATGGCCTCTAAATGTTCACGTGAAAGAAAGAATTGCATGTCCCTTACTTTAAATCAAAAGCTAGAAATGATTATGCTTAGTAAGGAAAACATGTCAAAAGCCGAGACAGGCCAAAAACTAGGCCTCTTGTGTCAGTTAACCAAGCTCAAAATGCAAAAAAAAAAAAAAAAAAAAAAAAAACAAAACATCTTCAGGGACAAGTAAGAATGCTACTCCGGCAAACACATGAATAAGAAAGCAAAACAGCCTTATTGCTGATGTGGAGATAGTTTGAATGGTTTGGATAGAAGATCAAAACAACCACAACATTCCCTTAAGCCAAAGCCTAATCCTGAGCAAAACTTTAACTCTCTTCAATTCTATAGAGTTTGAGAGAGGTAGGAAGCTGCAGAAGAAAATTTTGAAGCTAGCAGGGGTTGGTTTGTGAGGTTTAAGGAAAGAAGCCATCTCCATAACATAAAAGTGCAAGGTGAGGCAGCAAGTGCTGATGGAGAAGCTGCAGCAAAGACATTGCTAAGATTACTCATGAAAATGGCTACACTAAATGACAGATTTTTCAATGTAGATGAAATGGGCTTATATTAGAAGAAGATACTATCTAGGACTTTCATAGCTAGAAAGGATGCCTGGCTTCATAGCTAGAGTCAAAGCCTGGCTTCAAAGCTTCAAAGGATAGGCCAACTCTCTTGTTAGGGTCTAATGCAGCTGGTGACTTTAAGTTGAAGCCAATGCTCATTTATCTTTCTGAAAATCTTAGGGCCCTTAAGAATGATGCTAAATCTATTCTGTCTGTGCTTTATAAATGGAACAACAAAGTCTGGATGACAATACATCTGTTTAGAGCCTGGTTTACTGAATATTTTAAGCCTACTTTTGAGACCTATTGCTCATAAAAAAGATTCCTTTCAAAATATTACTACCCATTGACAATGCACCTGGTCACCCAAGAGCTCTGATGGATGTCTATAAAGTGACTAATGTTGTTTTCATGCTTGCTAACACAACATGCATTCTCCAGACCATGGATCAAGGAGTCATTTCAACCTTAAAGTCTTATCATTTAAGAAATATATTTCATAAGGCTATAGCTGCCATAGATAGTGATTCCTCTGATGGATCTGAGCAAAGTCAATGCAAAGTCTTTTGAAAAGGACTCACCATTCTAGATGCCATTAAGAACATTGGTGATTCATGGAAGGAGGTCAAAATATCCACATAAACAGGAGTTTGGAAAAAGCTGATTCCAACCCTCATAGATGACTTTGAGGGGCTCAAGACTTCAGTGGAGGAAGTAATTGCAGATGTGGTGGAAATAGCAAAAGAACTACAGTTAGAAGTGGAGTCTGAAGATGTGACTGAATTGCTGCAATCTCATGATCAGAATTTCATGGATGAGGACTTGTTTCTTATGGATGGGCAAAGAAAGTGATTTCTTGAGATGGAAACTACTGGTTAACATGCTTTGAAAATTGTGGAAACAACAACAAAGGATTTAAAATATTGCAAAAACATAGTTGACAAAGTAGTGGCAGGGTATGAGAAGATTGACTTCAATTTTGAAAAAAGGTTTTCCTGTGGGTAAAATGCTATCAATAATATGGATGCAGATAAATATTTTGTATAAGGAAGAGACAATCAAAGTGGCGAAGTTTATTGTCTTATTTTAAGAAATTGCCACAGATACCACAACCTTCAGCAACCACCACCCTGATCAGTCAGCAGTCATCAACATGCAGGCAAGACCCTCCACCAGCAAAAAGATTACAACTCACTAAAGGCTCAAACAATTGTTATCATTTTTTAGCAATAAAGTAGTTCTAATTAAGGTATTTTTTAGACATAATGCTGTTGCACACTTAAATGACTACAGTATAGTACAAACATAACTTTTATATGTACTCAGAAACCAAAAAATTTGTGTGACTCCTTGCTTCATTGTGATGGTTTGGAGCTGAACCCACAATGTCTCTGAGGAATGCTTGCATGAACTTTCTAATCCAACGAACATGGTATGTATCTTAATAAATGCAGTGAAAGAACATTAACCTTGAAAACAAGCTCTTGAATTTGAAGACAAGCCTTCACAAGTCAGTTAATCCAGCCCTGCAGTGAAACACGCAATCCATCTTGCTGCCCAAAGTTGTTTCCGTGCAATATGAAGAGTGGAACCAGAAATTTTGGTTGTCTGCTATTTAGTATAGGGTGTCTTATGCTCTGTGATGGATGAGAAGTTTCCTGCTTTGGTCCTGTCAACTTACCCAGGCTGGCAAAACATAGCCTTCCACCAACTGATGTGATGTTGACTAGATTTGTAACTGAAAACCCTCCCCTAAAACCTTTATACATCTTCTCAAGGCCCATTGCACCAAATGCTACTTATTAAAAATTTTCTAAAGATAAGGGTTTAGAAAACCATGCATTTTTATATTTCACAAAACCAAGTATCAAGGTGGAGTCTTTGAAGATATTATAAAACTACTGCCTAATATTCACGCATAGAGCTGCTGTTGTTTGCAAAACTTTTAAAAATAAAAACTTAGAAAAACTAAAAGGAAAATCCCAAAAATAGCTACACCAAAACCTAGGCTTAACAACAACAACAACAGCAATAAAAACTATTTTCTTCCAACCCAATGAAATATGACTTCTTTTTTTTTCGAGACAGAGTCTCTCTCTGTCACTCAGGCTGGAGTGCTGTGGCGTGATCTCAGCTCACTGCAACCTCTGCCTCCTTGGTTCAAGTGATTCTCATGCTTCAGCCTCCCAAACAGCTGGCATTACAGGCATACACCACCATGCCTGACTAATTTTTGTATTTTTAGTAGAGAGGGGGTTTTGCCATGTTGCCCAGGTTGGTCTTGCCATATTGCCCAGGTTGGTCTCAAACTCCTGACCTCAAGTGATCCACCCTCCTCGACCTCCCAAAAGCTGGGATTACAGACATGAGCCACCCCACCTGTCCCAAATATGGCAATTTTTTATGCCATATTTGCACTTGAAGATTTTTAGAATGGAAACTAAACATATGGCTTTCAAAGTAAAGCCTCCTGGCCCAGCATTTTATTTATGGGATTTTTGCTTAATCTTCTCCAAGAACCAAACGGCTAAGTGTTTTTGTCTCCTGTCTCTGAATAATATGCAAACCTCCCTTTTCTTTCTTTTTTTGTGGTTTGGTTATGGGTAAGCTCTACAACTAGTAACAATTTCTTCTCATCCCTGTGACCATTACCAGCATCTGAATACATACATGTGAGGGCTGGTTGGAGTCCAGTTGCATTCTTCTAGAAACAGACTGTGAGACAAGGGTTTGGGTGCAAGTATTTCTTTGGGACGTGGCCTTAAGATGCTAGTGGGGGTGAGGGGAAGTGAGATAGAGAAGGGAAGGCAGAGCATTGTTGAATACGGTGTTTGATATCAAGCAGATTATCACTGCAATAAACTGGTTTAATTCTGCTAGGCACTCCAAAAATCTGGATAAATATCATACTGAATGGGCAAAAACTGGAAGCATTCCCTTTGAAATCTGGCACTAGACAAGGATGCCCTCTCTCACCACTCCTATTCAATATAGTAATCAGGCAAGAAAAAGAAATAAAGGGTATTCAATTAGGAAAGGAGGAAGTCAAATTGTCTCTATTTGCAGATGACATGATTGTATATTTACAAGACCCCATCATCTCAGCCCAAAATCTCCTGAAACTGATAAGCAACTTCAGCAAAGTCTCAGTATACAAAATCAATGCGCAAAAATCACAAGCATTCCTATACACCAATAACAGACTTAAAGAGAGCCAAATCAAGAATGAACTGCCATTCACAATGGCTACAAAGAGAACCAAATACCTAGGAATACAACTAACCAGGAACGTAAAGGACCTCTTCAAGGAGAACTACAAACCACTGCTCAACGAAATAAGAGAGGACACAAACAGATGGAGAAACATTCCATGCTCATGGTTAGGAAGAATCAATATTGTGAAAATGGCCATACTGCCCAAAGTAATTTACAGATTCAATACTATCCCCATCAAGCTACCAATGACCTTCTTCACAGAACTGGAAAAAAACACCTTAAACTCCATATGGAACCAAAAGAGAGCCCACATAGCCAAGTCAATTCTAAGCAAAAAGAATAAAGCTGGAGGCATCACACTATTGGACTTCAAACTATACTATAAGGCTACAGTAATCAAAACAGCATGGTACTGGTACCAAAACAGAGATATAGACCAATGGAACAGAACAGAGGCCTCAGAGGCAACAACACACATCTACAACCATCTGATCTTTGACAAACCTGACAAAAACAAGCAATGGGGAAAGGATTCCCTGTTTAATAAATGGTGTTGGGAAAACTGGCTAGTCATGTGCAGAAATGGCTAGTCATGTGTCAGGACCCCTTTCTGACATCTTACACTAAAATTAACTCCAGATAGATTAAAGACTTAAACATAAGACCTAACACCATAAAAACCCTAGAAGAAAATCTAGGCAAAACCATTCAGGACATAGGCATAGGCAAGGACTTCATGACCAAAACACCAAAAGCATTGGCAACAA